>VDFB02273193.1:0-38170 GCA_007258455.2 Sequoia sempervirens | reverse complement strand
AAGATACACTTTACTGTCTTGTTCTCCAATTTAGATATTTTCTCACTGGGCACTAAGCATACGCCTCACAAAAAAATACTATGACATGTCTCAAAGAGGTCTTCCTACTAGACCATGCTTGCAAAGGTGTTTTGTCAAAAAGTTCCAAAGTAGGTGAATGATTAATCACGTAACATGTTGTATCCATAGCCTCAGCCCATAATTTTTGCTCTAGACTAGCAGTGTTGAACATACTTCTCGCTCTTTCCATCAACGTTCTATTCAACCTTTCAGCAACTCCATTCTGCTGTGGAGTGTAAGGTGTAGCTTTATGCCTTTTGATCCCATGGTCTTTGCAATACCCTTCAAAATATGTAGAACAAAATTCACCACCATTATCCATCCTCAAGAATTTAATTTTCCTTCCAGTCGGATTTTCTGCCAAGTTTTTAAACTCCTTAAACTGACTGAACACTTATGATTTACTTTTTAGAAAATACACAAATTCCCTTCTTGAATAATCATCTATAAATGAAACATAATATTTAGACTTCAATAATGAAGGAACATTCACTGGACCAAATACATTAGAAGGAACATAATCTAGTATTCCAGAAGATTTATGAGGACTAGAGTAAAAAGAAATATGGTGTTGCTTTCCATATATACAATGTTCACAGAATTCAAATTCAAGGTTACAATCATTAAGCCCTTCAACTAGGTTTTTATTCTTCAAGGATTTTAAACCTTTTTCACCAATGTGGCCGAGCCTTTGATGCCACAACATAGTTTTCTCTATTGGGAGTTTCACCTCCAATGAATTTTCACCCAGAGGAACAACTTTCTCCTTCCCGAGCAACTTTTTCTGACTTTGCAGAGACACTATTACAATGAACAGCATGTGCATCCAGCTTGTACAGAGTTCCAATGTGTGCACCCTTGACTAGCACCATAGAACCTCTAGTCATATTACAAGCACCATTCCAGAAAGAAACTTGTACACCAACATCATTCAACTTACTTACATAAAGAAAATTACAAGCTAGACCTAGTATGTGCATTACATCATCAATTCCTTTAATTCTTCCATCAAGAAATTAAATTTTAATTCTTCCATGGCTAACAATTTCAAGGTATGAATCACTTGCAAGATACACCTTTCCACCAGCATACTTTATGTACTTTGTGAACCAATCTCTGTGAGATCTCATGTGAAAAGATGCACCTGAATCAATTAGTCAAACATCATCTGATGCCTAATTTTCCAAGGCAGTAATGAAGGCATCTGCATCTCTCTGAGAAGAAATGTTATCAGAAGAGTTACTCTTCTTCTTCTTATTTTTCTCCTCTTTGTAATCTTTTCGAATATGTCTAGTCTGCCCACAATTCTAGCATTTCACCTTGGAATCTTTTCTTGGAGACTTTGATCTCCCCTCTGACTTGGATTTATACTTTTTTTCTTTCTTCTTGCCTCTCTCCTTTGATCTGCTTTCAACAACAAGGGCCTCCTTGGCCATCTCAGAAGACTTCCTTCGCATTTTTTCTGACAACAGCAAAGCAACCACATCTTCCATCTTGAAAGTGGTTGTTGTACTTCCACTAGCCATCACCAGATGGTCCCACGTGTCAGGAAAAGAACACAACAAAAGCATATAGCAATCCTCATCATCAATTTTTACACCTACAAACACCAACTAAGCAACAATTATATTAAATAAATTCATATGGTCCACAACAAATGCTCCTTCCTCCATCTTCAAGGAGTATAACTTCTTCCTCAAGATAACTTATTCACCAGAGAATTCCCCTGATAAATGTCACCAAGTTTCCTCCACAAGGAAACTGCAGTCTTCTCCTTGTGGACATTCAGGAGATCAGAATCTGCCAGACAGAGTCTTATCAACCCTTTTGTTTTTCTATCTATGAGGTCCCAATATTCTTGCTTCATGCCTAATAGTTTTGATCCCATAACAGCAATCCAAAGATCTCTATCCACAATCAAGTCTTCCATTTTGAGTTTTCACAACTCAAAATTACCACCATTAAATTTCTCAATTTCTACTCTTCCAAATGTGCTTGCCATCTCAAATTTGCAATATAGAGACAAACAGTTTTCTCCACAAGATTCCCACTCAACAAAATTAGCACAAAAAACCTAACTCACTCACAAGGATAACACAACTGGCCAAGCTCTAATACCACTTGTAAGGAAAGCTAGATGTGGAAATGCCTTCCTAATGCCAATTTTACAGGAGAGGTATACAAATAGTACATTTAGTTTCAATTATAGTTCATTAAAGATGCACATTAAATAGAATAACATAGTGGACAATTTAAATGACAAATAAAATGAACACCAAATTTATGTGGAAAAACCCTAATGGGAGAAAAACACACACACCAAGCAAAGTCACTTTGTATTACAATAAATGATGTTTACATACAAAGTTCCAAACTTGTGCTTTCAGATGTTAATTCTTAGTATTAACTTCAGTAGCATTACATTTCCCTAATCAGCCTCTTGATCAAACTCTAACGATCAATCTATTACCAACCTTGTACAATGCACTATGGCTTTGCATATAGCTCCCAAACACTACAGGAAACTAATGTTCCAATTTCCAAACCAACTGAATGGTCACAAACAATGTAACTTTCATTACTCGTCATAACCAAGCTTAATTAATCGCAACATAGCACAACCTTTTTTGACTAGCCGTGGGATTACGGTTCACTTTCACCACTATTCCCAACCACCGCTATACCTCAGCCATGTAGATCAACCTTCGTGGGACAGCAGGTTCACTGTATCACCGCAAGCCATCACACAAGTTGTCGCGAGGTGGTGGTATGAACCACACTACCGCAAGTCACTTAATTTGATTCAATAAAGTCACACTGATGATGCTTTACTTATCACCATGGTCCCCACTTCCACCATGACATCCAAGTCATGATTGATGAACCAATCCCCGCACCCCTGTAAGGTACTTGATTGGGTCCCACCAAGGCACCGCGAGCTAGTGGGGAGCATTGAACAACATTGTCGGCTTATCGAAGATACTACACTCCAAGTCTCACCGAAGACACAAGGTTCCACCATTGAAGACACAGCATCGATTTATCGAGGAGACACCATCCAAAGCCCCGCTAATAGAGCACTATCCCTTCGACATCGCCAAGGAAACATCCTCCATAGAGATATCGGGGAGACATTGAATTCTATCCCAGCAACATGATCACCTCCCACCAACATAAAACCAACGCCATCCTTATGAAGGACTCTTGCACCATCGGTGGGAATGTGAACTATGTCCTACCATAATAGAGTTGTCTCGCCTATAAGGTGTTAAACACCAACCTATGGGAAGACAATCAGGCTAGTAAGTTTAAGTCACATTTTCCAACACTTAGAAGGAAGGGTTGTGTTTCAAATGCAGGTAACCCTATACACAAGGTCATAAATGCTCAACCAAGGCTAAAGTGTTACTTATTGAGTACCAATTTGAAGAGGAAGTTGTATCAGGACAATCAATCCAACAAGCTAATATGAAAGAAAGTGATGATGAAAAAGCCTCAGAAGAGGGTGAGAAGGTGGAGGACAATGGTGGGAAGCTAGCCTAGCTTCATAGCTTCCAGAAAAATGAATCTCTATGCATTATGGGAGTGCTCCAGGAGCAACACATGGTGGCTTTGATTGATACAAGGGCTACTCACAACTTCATATATGAGGAATTAGTTGCACGTAGAGGTCTTCAGACATAGGAGGTGAGCGGATTTCGTTATGGTAGCTGATGAGTTTACTATTCAGTGCAATCAAATGATTCCTTAGTTGAGCATACTATTTGGAAATCATGAGGTTAAGGAGGATTTTTATGTGGTGAATAGGAGACATGGATGTGGTGATGGGTATTCAGTGGCTTCGCTCTTTGGGGGATATTACTCTAAATTTTCAGACCATGGAGCTGAAATTTCAATCTGAGGGTAAGAGTGTGGTTTGAGAGGTATATCTAATGGAGGGCCACGTGTGGTGTCTTTCAAGCGTATGGAAATATTTTTTTAGGAATGACCAAGTTGAGTGGGCAGTAGACTGTATCATTATACCTACAGTCACTGAAGAGGTTAATAGGACATATCCACCTGATGTACAAGAGCTTTTTACTAAAAGTAGCAAGGTGTTTGGTAGTATTCCTCTAGGGAGGCCTCCTGATAGAGGCATTGAGCGTGTTATAGAGCTTGAGGAGGGAGCCAAGCCATTTATTACCACTGCCTATTTTCATCCTAAGAGGCACAAGGGTGAGATAGAGAAGGCCATACAGGAGCTTATTAAGATGGGACACATTCGGCCTAGTAAGAGTCGATTTTCTTCTTCAGTTGTCTTGGTGAAGAAGAAGGATGGGACTATGTGCATGTGTGTGGACTACAAGGCCTTGAACAAAAAGACCATCAAGAACAGGTATCCCATTCCTCACATTGATGAGCTCATAGATGAGTTACATGGGGTGGTTTACTTCTCCAATATTGATTTGAGATCGAGATATCACCAGATTAGAGTGAGGGAAGATGATGTGGAGAAGACAGCTTTCAAATGTCACTTCAAGCACTTTTAGTTTCTTTTCATTCATTTTGGCTTGACAAATGCACCAGCCACTTTTCAATCATGCATGAATAGAGTTTTTAGCAAGCAACTTTGTAAGTATGTTCTTATCTTCTTTGATGGCATTCGTATCTACAATAGATCATGGGAGGAACATTTAAGAGACTTGGATGGGGTTCTTGGTATTCTTGAGAGTGAATCCCTCTTTGCTAAAGAATATAAGTGTGAATTTGGGATGACAGAGCTACTATATTCGGGTCATATCATTAGTGCTAATGGTGTGTGTGTAGATGTTGATAAGACTAAGGCAATACTTGATTGGCCACCACCCAAAAACTTGAGATAGCTTAAGGATTTTTTTGGGCTATGTGGGTTCTACATGAGGTTTGTTAAGGGGTTTTCATAGGTTGCAGCCCCACTTACAGATTTTACCATGAAAGGGGAATTCTCTTGGTCTGAATTAGCACAGAGGGCATTTGATCAGTTTAAGGTTTTGATGAGTTCAGTTCTAGTGTTAGCTATTTTAGATTTTACTAAACCTTTTGAGCTTGAGTGTGATGCATCAAGTGAAGGTGTAGGGGCTTTCCTTGTGTAGAATATGCATCCCATCACTTTTGAGAGTAGAAAATTAAGGGGAAGTGAGAAAATTTATTCTATATATGATAAGGAGATGTTGGCCATCATGCATGCTTTGGCCAAGTATAGGAAATATCTCATTGGGGTAGATTTGTACTAAAAATTGATCATAACAGCCTTAAATACTTTCTAAATCAGAAGGACTTAAGTGAGAGGCAGCAAAAATGTGTAAGCAAACTTCAAGCCTTTGATTTTGATATTGAATATGTCAAGGGAAAATGTAATGTAGTGGTTGATGCACTCTCTAGGATACCACATTTATGCATTTTTTCTAAGATTGCAACAGACTAGAAAGAGAAAATCCAAGCTGATTATGCTAAGAACACCTTCACAAACAACATTCTTGATGGTACTTTGGTTGATGAAAAATACAATGTGAAGGATGGGTTAATATTCTACAAGGAGATAATATTTTTGGTGCCTGAAACTAAGATGAAAGAGAATATTTTAAAATCATTCCATGACACCCTTATGGCTGGTCATCTGGGGTTCTATAAGACATACAGGCAGGTCCGTGAGATATTCTCATGGAAGGGCATGAAAGATGACATCACTAAGTATGTCCATGAACTTGTCAAGTGTGCCAACGAAACAAAAATGAGCACACATACCCTGTTGGTCTGCTACAACCATTTCCCATTCTTGCTCAAAAGGGAGAGTATTTCAATGGACTTCATCACAAGGCATCCCAAGGTGCAAGGGAAGGATTGTATCTATGTGGTTGCAAACCATTTGACTAAATTTTTAGACTTTTTTTCCATATCAGCAGGATATGCAGCGTTACAAGTGGAAAATTTGTTCTTCAAAGAGGTTTTTAGGCTTCATGCGGCAACTAAAAAACATTATAAGTGACAAGGAGAATAAGTTCATGAGTTTATTTTGGCAAGAATTGTTCAAGCTTTGTGGTACTAAGTTGACTCCTATCACTAGTTACCACCCCTAAACAGATGGGGAAACTGAAATAGTTAACAAATGGGTGGAGGGCTATCTACGAAACTATGTTTTAGGACAATAGAAGGCATGGGTTAGATGGTTGCATTTGGGGATTTTTTTCTACAACTCCTCTTATCATATGTTTTTATAGGAGCGAATTTTTACCCCTTGCACAAATTCCCCTTTCGCATACCCTCACCTTAGAAAATCAAATCTGAAGGAAAAATTCCACATCACCCACCTGCCTTTCATCCACTTGGTGTTTGTCCCATGTGTTTGTGAGAGAATATTTTTCTCGGATGAACATGTTGTGCATGGATGTCAGCATGTTGTGTTGCTATCCCAGAATTGCACTACTGTACTCCGACATAGAGTTGTCTTAAGTACATTATTGACTCTGAAAACTAGCTCCGCCTAGCCTAAACCTGAAGTTTGAATCTGAAGAGTGACATAAATACTACATAGTGCTCTTCATTCTCGATCCTCACCCCAAGACATCCTTTAGATTGAGGTAAGTTGTGGCAACCCTCCGCTCTCGTCTATCCGTGACCTGGAGCCTTGACGTGGTTGGTCCCCCTCTCTTACATTTTTAGTGAACCCAACATGAACCATTTTGGTTTCATTTAGCAGTGTTGAAAGGTCCTTTCCTCACATTCTAGGAGCATTGTAGGTGTGAGTGTTGTGAGGCGTTTCTCCTTACAGCCCAACCTACGACCCCTAATAGGCATAGTTGGAAGGTTTCATAAGTATTGTGAAATGAAACCTTGAATGGGTCATTATCCTATTTCAAACCTTTGGGAGGCTTTGGGAGAGTATTTTTTAGTGTGCATGATAGCCTCTTTCCTGCATCTGCCTATCCCCTTTGCACAATCTGTGAGTAGTATTCTATGTATAACCTTCACCTCGCAGGACCTGTCGATGGGTTTTAATAGAAAACCATCTCCTCTTTATATCCCTACACAAATCAACGGGAACACCATAGCAAGTTTTCTTGTTGACCTAACATCTCAGGTGAATATCATAACCGAGGAGATTATGTTAATTAACTTCCATCATAAAAATGGTTATGATTCACCGGTGAGCACCATCCATATGCATAACAGACTTTCCATACCTCCCCTTGGTAGTATCGTTTTGTTAGTCCTTTTCGGACCTAAGTCTGTAAACCTACTCTTTGACATAATCCCAAGGTCCAAACTCTTCAAAGTGAAACTAGGTATCCCCTAGTTAGTAGCTATGAACGTGGTTCCCTCAATTGTGCATAAGTGTTTGAAGTTTATTCATGAGGTTTCAGTGCATGTGATCCATGACACCGGTTATAGACCACTAGTTGCATGTGGCAACTATTCTTTAGACCACTGTTGGCCTACACCCATTGGTCCTCTCCCACATAGGAAGGACCTCTTGTATCAAACTTATCAAAAGTGCAAGAAAGGGTGCTTAACACCTAGAGTGAAGTACCCTCCATCACCTTATGATGTTTCACATAGGGAATGCCTAAAAGATGACAGTGATTCCGCCAAGGCCCGTCGAAAAGAATAAGAGAAGTGCTCTTGAGGTTCCTCTTCTTCCTCTCTCGTTGTCCAGCCTGATGCTTCCTCTCACCCTATTGTGGTGTCATTGGATTTTGCTCCACACTTGCGAGAGAACCCTATGGTGCCCAATTGGAGAAAGCCCAAGGGTCTTGCATTTGAACTTCCTATTCTGCCAACAGAGCCTAGGCCCATTTGATACGGTAGAAGGAAGGGTCCCCACAGGGAATCCTCTATGCCTTAGCCTTCACAATCTCCTAGTTCTCCTACTCTTAAAGTAGTGAATGAGAAGAGGCCCACCATCAAGGCACTAAATCCAACTCCCCCCACTGTCTCTCAAGCTCTTCCTCCTGCTCCCATTTAGGATTCTATCCCTCTACCAGAAATGGCTATGATGGATACCCCTATGGCTGAGTAGGAGCCTTTTGTCCCTTTGCAACTCCCGACGTCTAGCTTAAAGAGTCATAGAAACTTCCTTGCGTGTGAGCACAAGCGTCGACGAAAGGTTCTAGCAGTTGAGTAGGCCACTTTGCAAAAAAAGGAAGAGGATTTGATTGCCCCTACTTTAGGGTCTCCTGATGCATCCTCCTCTCTCTTCCCCCCTACTTCCATTCAATCAAGTTTAGTCTCTCTTATGGATCCTACTATGAGTGTGAGTGCACCTGACTCTAAAAGGGTGCATGTTTTTATCGCCCCTTCGGTTGAGCCACCCCTATTGATGTCCCTTCCGAAAATCCTGCCATTCCTTAAACCTGTGGACATGTCAAATACTTCAGTGGTGTCCGTCGTAATTTTCTCCTCCTTTGCGCCTCTTGCCTCGTCTATGAGGATTTCACACCCTCTGATGAATCCAAAAGTAGAGGTTGGCCCTTCTAGAAATGGAGGGCATAAGACCTCCTTCTCCAAAGGGTGGTCATCTGCTAGCTTGTTGTGTTTTAGTGACAAAACAAGTTCCAACTTCCCCTGAGTTTTTCACCACTCCCGACTCACTTGACGAGCCAAGTGGTGAATCTCAGGTGTTGTCCTCCCTGTCCATTGAGGTACGACATGGCACTTTTGGAAAGTTCATGTTTAACTCTCTGGACAAAGTTTTGGCCTTGTCGGAAATCTTTGTGAAGTTGTTGACTATAGCTCCACAAGAGCCTAGCGGAGAAGACCTTACGGGGCCTTCTTCCTTAGCCCTTGTTGCAGGAGGCTAGAGGCTCCTCCCCTTAATATTCCACCACTGGAGGCTCATACTCCTTCCCCCTATAATGATCTATATTGGGAAGTGAATGACCTCTTGGTCGATGAGTGTTAGGGGGAGGCCTCTTCTTTATCTTTAGATTAGGAGTGTGTGTTGTGATGTGTTCCCCTGTGCCTATGTTATGTGTTCCTAGATGACCCTTTCCACCCTTGTTGATGCTTGGATACACGAGTGATTTTTTGTCGTAAACCTTCTTCTATTTGTATCTTCATTCTTCCTCTGTTATGTGTTTTTATTTTTGAAAAATTGGGGATGATGCACAGTGTTGGGGGCATTTAGGCTCCCCTTCCATGTTGACCCATTTTTTTATTTTTACTCTCTTCTCGTGCATTCTTCACATGGTATGATATAGTAGGGGGTTGATAATAGTTCATTAATATACTATTACTATACTTATATATATTTATGAGTAGCTCTGACCCTGAAATATAATATCACCCCTATGTCTCTTGTTCATGTTATTTCTCTTTCGCTCTTTTATCTTTCTCTCTTCTTTTCTTGAGTTGTCCCTTGTATGTGTGTGACAACATTACTTTCATAGTGTTTCGATTTTTGGAAAATGCATTTTTTGCCAATGAATCTTTTCTCAAGAATCTTTGCAAAACCTTTTTTCAAGAATCGCATTCTCGACTTGGACCCCTAACGGAACGTGTTTCCTTCATCATGGGTTCGTAAAGAAAGGACTTGAGAATTTTCCTCTGAGAAGGGAGCACATTTTCCTACGAGAGAATCCTCAAACTTCCCCTCATGATGGGGCATCTTCTTCCTTTCGAATTCCTTGATGAAGTGAACATATTTCGAAAGGATTCCTTGATGAATTAATTTGAGAAAAAACATCTCTTTTACACTTTCAAACAACACGTCCCTTGAGTGGACCCCTCTTCTTTTGAAGGGCTCCCCGAGGGACCCCTTTGAAATCCTTTCAATTTTTTGATTGTTTGTGTGACTGTCTACATGTTTTCCTATGTGGCTGCTTTGTTTTCTGACATGTTTTATCTACAAATTAGCATGATGCTTTGCAGGTGTGGCTATGAAGCTGGTATGCAGTCCAACTCTGCAAAGTCCCCTTGCTCTAAGCTTCCTTCATGAGAGAGAACTTGGGGGTTTCCTTCTTGCAAGTCTAGGGGCCTATAAGACTTACTTTATTGGGCTTCCTTCATGAGAGAGAACTTGTGGGTTTCCTTCTTGCAGATTTGCAGGCCTATAAGACGCTTTCATCTTATGGGATTTTTCCACCGTTGGTTTGAGGGCCTTTGGTGTACTTTGTGCAACATCATAGTTCTACGAAGCTATGGAATCCTTTTGTTCAAAACTCCCCAAGGAGAGTACCTATGGAGTTCTTTGCCTGCCCTACACTTTTGAGTTCACCAGATCGTGGTCTGCTTCCTCGACGGTTCAAGTATACATTTCTAACCCTACTAACTCTTCAATCTACTTTACCAAACACTCATTGATATGTGCACTTGCTAAAGTGGGGGAAAAGTGTATAGGAGTGAATTTTCACCCCTTGTACAAATTCCCACTTCACATACCCTCACCTTAGAAAATCAAATCCGAAGGAAAAATTCCACATCACCCACTTGCCTTCTGTCCACTTGGCGTTTGTCTTGTGCGTCAGTGAGATAATATTTTTTCTGGGACGAATGCATGACACACTCACATCTATGTGTCGTGTTGTCATCCCTAACGGATTCCTGTGTCTAGAGTTGGCAGAGGCATTATACACCTGATTGGATTCGAATTGTAATGCCCCTCTTCGACCAACTAACCCGAAAACACCTTATTCCTTCTCATCCCACCTTCAAAAAAACTCATTCTCACTTCATTTCATCCTCTTTTCACATCCTCTATCAATCTTCTACACATTCTTATTCACTCCAGCATTCCAATATTCCAATGTGAGCATTGCAGCAACTTTGAAGCTCCATCAACTCCACATTGCAAGTGGTAGGTAATCCATAGAAGTTGTGGGCTTAGAGTCTTGTGAGACCTCCCTTCGTCACCGCTACAGCTGTGGTGACTTTGCCAAGTCCATACCTTGTATTCTCCTCCATGGATAGTGAGCTTTTGGGTGGAGGTGGTAACACTTCACTCCTCTCCTTTATGATTTGATAGAGTAGCATAGTATTGTTTTATAGTGTTCACTGCAATATTCCTTCCTTTCTACTTTCTTTATCCCATATTCTACTTTGTTGCTTTATGGTTGTTTGTGGAGGTGTAAACACCAAAATGGGGGTCTGATTGAGGTAGGCCCCTATACAGCCCCAACAATTTTCCCTCTTTCTTGTGTGTAGGTGGATGTACATGTGGAGCTAGCTAGAAAATTAGCGCTTTAGTGAGATTATCTTCATTACCCTAGCTTTCATTTACTTGCTTTATCATATTCATCTCTATTTCTCATACTTTCTTATTTTGTTTACTTCATTAAAATCAACTAGATAGGTTGTCAATTAGTTTTTAGGCAGTTTGTACTGTGCTTTATGTTTTCTGGTCGTACGGACGCCAGTGCACCGCATTGTCATCTTAGAATCGCACTGTCATCCTCAGACAAAGAGTTGTCTAAGGTATAGTATTGACTCTTAAAACTAGCTTGCCTAGCCTAAACCTAAAGTTTGGATCTGAAGAGTGATAGAAGTACTATATAGTTCTCTTCATTCTCTATCCTGGCCCCAAGACATCCTTTAGAGTGAGGTAAGTTAAGGAAACCCTCTGCTCGCGGCTCTCTGTGACCTGGAGCCTTGACGTGGTTGGTCCCCCTCTCTTACAATGTCCATTAAGATGTCACCCTTCATGGTGTTGTATGGTTATGAAGCTCCTAGCTTCATTGACTTGTTATTTGGTGATTGTACAGTTCCCAGGGCCAAGGATTTCTTGCAAGAGAGTCAAGATATTATGAGCTCCTTGAGAGAAAACATCCAACATGCATAGAATTAGAAAAAAATGTATGTTGATTAGCACCATATAGAGAGAAAGTTTGAGGTAGGTGACATGGTTTATGTCAAATTACAGCCATACAGATAGTCCACTCTCAAAAAGAGTGGAGAAAAAAAGTTGAAACCACATTTTTATGGCCCATTCAGAGTTACCAGGAGGGTTGAAGAGGTTGCTTATGAGCTGGAGTTACCTGAGGAGAGCAGAGAGCATAATTTTTTTCACATATCACGCCTTAAGAAGGCACTTGGACACAATGTGATACCTTCAGTAGTATTACACCCATTAAATGAGGGGAGATTGGAGCTCATTCCAAAGGTTGTTATTGATTTCAGGGAGAGGACCGTCAAGAGGAGAGTGATCACAGAGTACTTGGTGAAGTGGTGGAACCTACCAATTGAGGATGCTATGTGGGAGAGTGAGCAGATACTATAGCATCCAGCATTACGATTGCTTGAGGGAAAGAAATCTTTGAGGAGGGCGAACTGTAATGTCCCCTCCTAGCCTCTAAGTAGTGCACACAACCTTTAGCCTATTCTAGAGTTCTTGTAGGCTAAATGGTTATAGTAAGGGAACTTAGTTCCGGTTCTTGGTGTTGGGTTTTCAGTATTCTAGGGAACTTTCTTTTTTTAGCAAGGGTCCAATACTAAGCTTCAGTCTTCAGTGAGCCCTCAAAACATATCAATATCTCTTCGGCTTGAGTATTTGGTACAACTTACTACTTTTAGTACTTTCTAAAAATAGTAAGTCTATTTTGGGTAAGCTAGACCTGGTCAGGTTTCTCTCAGCAGCACATTCTCAGTTGAGGCATCAGATTGCTAAGGTTGAAATATTTTAATATTTGATTTTCCCTTCGAAATTGAATTAAAATAAAGTTACTTTATAACTTTAAGTTGAGGGAAAAGGGGACATAAAAAGGTACCTTGGGTGCCTAGTCAATGACTTCAAGATGTTTTTAAGCATCAAAAGTGTTTTACAATGTTAGTTAAGAGGTGGACGCCTAAGCAAAGGTTGATATTAAAATTAAACGGAAATCAAATAAAGCAATTACATGGGGCATGGTTTTTTGAAGGGGTTTAGGGTTTTAGACTTGAGGTCGCCCTAATTTGTCATTGAGCTTTTAAAAGTTCATTTGGAGGCCTCATTTGCTATGGATGAATTTGGTTGCATAAGGAGATGTTTTTTTTTCGCCAGGAGATCAGAAAGTGAGTGTTGAGGATGAAAACCCTTGACATCTTGGACTGGTTTCGATAGCGCAAGACCTACTCTAGCCGATGGAAGGGTGATTTCATCCAGAAATCACATTTGGAGCTTCAAGTCACAAATTTCAGTCTTTAAGGATGAAGATCTTTCAGCATTTTTGATGTGTTTCAATTAGGTTTTGGATTGCAATTGTTTCCTCTCATTTTGGTGGGGATTTCTAGGAGTTTTGGGTGTGGTTTTATCATTTTTTGGGCACTTCAATATTTGGACATGAACCTGATTATTTGCTCATAATTCCAAAATGGTTTAGGGTTTCAATATGGGTATTGGTTCATTTGAAAGCTCTCCTCAAGGCACCAACAACAAGTATTGGATTGTAATTTTTGAAAAGGATTTGGGTTTTTTAGGGTAGGTCGACCCTCTGTTGGGAGCACCTTATTCTAGATGTTAATACCTTCTCAGGATGACCACACTATGTGTTATTGCTGTTATTGTTGGGAGTTGATTGAGGTTTTCCTTGGCAAGGATTTCACAAGGATTTGAGGGTCTTTCATTGGAGTTTCATGTGTCAAGAGGAGAACATCTAATATGTTGTTTTATGCTTCTTTTACCAGGTCTAAAAATCTTCTATCAGTTCTGATATTTTCCATTGTAAACCTGAACTTAACTGTTATTAAAATCGGAAAATTGAAAGGCCAACAAATCTATCTTTCCTTGCAAGTTTGTTAGTTGTTATCTTTGGCAATCTGATATATCTTTTGGCATGTTTATATCATGAATGGCATATGAGAATCACAAAACAAACAAACTCAAAAAACTTTCAAACAGTAGTTAGAATATCAGAAAAAATATTGGGGTCTTATATTACATCACTAACAATTGGAAATGTTACTTTCATCAATGAGAAGAAAGTGCACATCAACAATTTCCCATCTGAGTGCATTTTCTAAAATTTAATCTAGTTGCCACAATTCTATAAAAACAATTATTAATATTTTGAACAATGAAAAGTAATTGTTGAGTAAAATTTTTGAAGTGTACGATTATAAGAAAAAAGGATGGCATAAATGTACATTCATTTAAGCCTAATTGGGAAAAACAATGGCACTGATTGAGAAAGTTAAAAAAATAGAAATGGAAATGATTGAGGAAGTTAGAACACTGAAACATGTTAGATCAAAACAGTCTTTACCTCTTAGAAAGATAGAAATTGGGTCAAACAGATATGGGAAATTGGTAGTGTTGGCTTGATACAAAAGGAAAAGTGGTTGAATAAAATAAAACTGGATTTCCTTTCATTATATATAATATTTTCCAATAGCAATAACTAAAATGAATTCAAATGAACTATTTGTAAAAATCACCCATAGGAGCAGAATTTTTTTTTGATACAACTAGAATCAATAAATATGAATTTCATTTAACTAGCACCAATTTGAACATGTGCCATTATCCAATTCATGCAAACAATGAATAAGAAGAGATCAAAATACAATACTCATAAAAATAAAGAGTACATAGAGTAGTGGAAGAGCTTGAGTTGTCATGCATAGCAAGTGATTGCCTAGGTTTATATTTCTGACCCACAAATGCAACAAACCCAACCGTATGGACCATTGTCCCAACCACCCCAACCAAGTGGACTTCACAAGATATCTAGAAGAACAATCCCAAAGTGATGGTGTCAAGGTTGGAGGGATTAGAGAGAACGTAAAATCTAGGTCCTTCAAGTAGATGATGGGAAGAGGACTTTAGTGCATCCCATACTACACCAGGGGTCTGTCCTCGCCCCAAAAAAGGTCATGTATGTGATTGGACAAGGACTACAATGTATCACATACTATACCAAGGGTCCATCCTCAACCCCAAAATGGTCATGTAGGCTGAAAAGGAGATTTCCATAGGTGATGAAACTTTTCAAGTTGGTGGATTCTGACATTTATCGCCCCTAAGCCACCAGTGACAACTTTGTACACCCAAGAAAGGAGTAGTACCAAGCATATAACACCACATGGCTTTGTTCATATCATCAACTAACCTCTTCACCATATGGGTAGCACTTGCCATTGGTCATCTCCATGCCACTAGTGACAGTCGACTAACCCCCTCGATACAACAGTCAACTCCAAGTATCCATTACTTGCATGGTATTAGTAAAAATTGATTGAACCACTCCAATATCACAACTAGGATAGCTCTTGGCACTCTTCACCTCTTTGTTACAAGTGAAGGCCAATTTATCCATAAGATACAATAGTAGCTCCTAGCATCACTCACCTAGTATTGCTGACAACTTGCTAACTACTCCAATATCATGTAGGTTTAGGCTTGTGGTCATCTACTGGCTTGGAACTTATTGTAATTGTAGCCACACTAGTCTCAGATGGAGGGAATTCCAAGTTGATCAAGGAGCATGTTTGGGACTGTGAGTGTTATGAGCCGAATGATTAGGAAATAACCCACCCTTATATCTTCAAGTTGGCCTTGTTCACCAATGTTTAGCCATTAAATGTATATACAAATAGCCAACAAGGGGTGAAAGAAGTGACATGCTTATCAAGATAATGATATGAATATGTCCCTCCTTTAATGCACAAGACCACCAGTGGGCTAGTGTGAACTAGGCTATAGCCTATGATAAGATAGAGGCGTAATGTACTCCAATTCCAATTTTATTTCATCCTCCCAATTTATCTTACTCTTGATCAGATTCTACTTACCAAATATATTACAAAAAATAGGCTTTTCCCTTAAGTTCAATAAGTTCAAGTTGCAAAGGGAGAGACAATAGAGCACCAACTATTCATTTATTTGTGCAGATAGTATCCTAGGCAGTGAACATACACTTCATAAAGAAGGCAAAATTTAACAAAACTTCTATCCTCAAACTATAAAATAGAGACAACCTCAAGGTCCCTTAATTAGATCATCTAAACTCAACTTACATGGGCGTTTCCTCGTGTTATAACAGCCACTACAATCCAAATGAGCTAGTGACATAATTTCCAAAGAGTCTTGCTTCTAATCAAACGAATTATGGGTTTCTTGATGAGTTAAGATTTGCCTCGTACCTAAAGAGCTAAAGAACATCCTATGGTATTATATTTTCATACTATCTATGGGGGTAAATAGGGGCAGGTATATACAGAACAGATTTCACTTATCCTTTCCTTAAACAATGGCACTAATGCTCTAATTTTTTTGCATCTACAACCTCATTTCCAGGCAACAACACGATCAAGATTTTTTTATGTACTTCCATTATTCTCCAACTTTCAATTTTTTTATAACTGTCTTATCAGTTTGAAAGGTGTTTGAATAAGGAATAAAGGCTCACTGCTGGCTTCTTTGGTCCAGTGTTTTTCTTTTACAAACCAGTAAGAGTAATACAACTATGTCTTTAGCATTATATCAACAATGGCAATAACTGAAGGTTGAGCACTTATTATTGACAAGAATACCTTTGCAGTTATGATGATAGAAACATACACAATACCTTTTTAGTTATTTTTTCCATCATCAGTTTGTCTTAATTGCTAGAGAGTAATTCACAATAAACCAAGGTTAGTTACAACTTCTTTTGTCATCCCTAATTCAAGCTTAGCAACAACATGAATGATATGCAGATTACATGAGTAATATTTTTGTGCAGGCATATCTTGAACAAGGTAAGATTTAACATTGACACTCATTGCAGGCAAATAGGAAGTATGCAGACGGACGAACTAATCCCCTTCCTAGAGATGTTGGATAGCTATAAGTATAAATAAAAGGGAGCAACCAAATGGAGTGTAACAACCGCCCCTCTATCCTTTATTCTTTGATGGGCGTCCATACCTTACTCTCCACCAATTGTCAACCTTATCTTTTTCAAGAGCTCACATAGAGCTGGATCTCGTTTCCTCACAGACAAGGAGGGTGCTCACATCGGTTATGGAATTTGACTTTAAACCTGCCAATCGCATTTTCTTGAAGTTTCTAAGGCCTTATCAACAAATTTATTTTGTGCATAACCTGTGATTAGGGTATTCAATGAGAACACATTTCCTCTAACAAATCTCCTCTCGCTTTCTCCCACGTAGTCTCTCTATTCCCTCCCTCCATGCGATTCTACTCCTCCTCCTTCACTTTTCCTCTCTAAAACAAAGCTTATGTCTGAATATTATGGGGTTGTAGGGATTTAAAGGCTACCAAATGCCATTTTTTTCCACATGACCACCCATTATGGACGGTCAAGGACGAGAAGACCATTCCTCAATAAATGAGCAACTATCCCTTGTACCATTCCCTGCGACATTCCTCATTAATTTTTGGTGGTCTCTCTTTTCTTCTTTCACGTGGTTCCTTAATTGGCACATCCCCCTTGTCCCTTTATGTCTATATATTTTATTTTATTTTTATAATGCCCATGCTTCTTTAATTCTTCCCTAGGCAATTTGTCTTGGTCTTTGGCTACGTGGGATGTGACATTCTTCCCCCTTTGGGAATAAGTTGTCCCGACTTATTAGACAGTTGCATTGGTCAATTTCTTCAAAATTTTGAGTTACTAGCCAAGTTAATTGCTTTGAAACCCTCTATTCTTGACTTTCTAGTGGTTCCCTTTCACTAATTTGATCAATTTGGACTATTTTTTGTAATAATCAAGAGGGTGCATACTAAAAGTACACCCTCAAGTAAGCATTTTTGCTCAATCCAACCCTAACTTTTGAACTTATGGGTTGATTTTCTTAAGAGGGGTCATTGTTATACCAACGGGTACACATATTTACTAGTTAACCCTTATAAGACATCAAGGTGCCATTGTAATGTCCCTTTTTGGGATTGCCCTAAATCTTTCCCTAACATCACAAGTTTAATGTAGTTAGGGTTATAACTTACCAAATTAAATGTTTTAAGAAGATAAATCTTGGTTTAGGTCCTGTAATAATGTTAGCTATTATTGGAATATAACTCATATGATCAACATAAATGTCTCATCTATTTGAACCATGTAAATTCTCAACTATTTCAAATGCATAATGGGAGTCTAGTCATAAAAGGAATTGGATGGGAAACATGATAAGTCCGCCTAAAACTATCCCCACTAAGCCCAAAAGCATACACTCACCCTCTTAGCCCCAAGTGGCAAGCACATTGGACATCCAGCATGGGGTGGTCTACTTAGTGCGTAAACTTGTATCTACATTCCCTATCTATGTTGTCTTATTCATCCTTCTTATGATTTGTGATTCCCCCAAAATCAACCATCGTAAGGGTTGTTAAGGAAATTGCAATAGGGTGCCCGGAAATCCCCCTATATAAGCCCAAGAGTGGACACTCGCCCTCTTGGCCACTAGTGGCAAGCACATTGAACATCCAACATGTGGTGATCTACTTAGATGGTGATCTCATATATGCTCCCCTTCCTTGCATTTCCTCTTCTCCTCCATATGACTACTTAGTACAAATCAAACAAATCAGAATCTATTATCTATATTTATATTAAAGAATTGTAATTACTTATAAGACTCAATAATTTTTGCAAGCATCATTATTGCATAATCATAAATAATATATATATATTCTTAATTGATTTCAATCTTCCTATAATCATTTTATATGAACTTATTTATATATTTTATGTAATGGCATTCCATCTTCTAATTATATCTGCTACTATACTAGAAAATATATTTCATATTTCTTTTCTTTTTTCCCTCCTTGATTTCCTTTGCAATTGATGTGGTTTCCCCTATATATATTCCCATCGTATGCATGAAAGGAGGTGGCTCTTTAATGAACAATCATATACATCACAAAGGGAGGCAACTATTGAAAACTAACATCCTCTTAACATAAGCACTATTAGTAAATCACATTAATTAACCTTGTTTAGGGAGCACTGCTAACAAGGTAATTGCTCCTCCTTAATTATCAGAGTCACTGATGTGTAGTGTATTAATTTTTCTGCTCTTAAAACATTTCTTAACCATTTCCTTTATTTTGTTGTGTTGATCGTTGTTGTATATGATAATTGCCACTCCTTTACATATATATGTAATTTGAATCATATAACAAGTGTTTGGCCAACATTTGTTATTTAATTTAAATTATTTTACCATTGGGTCGGCCACCTTTATGCCACTGTTGATGGTCTTAACTAGGTCGGCCTTCACAAGGAAGAGCTATAATATTTGTTAGTTCCTGGTTCGATATGCAATGCTGTGATTTTGGGGTTTGATATTCGAGAATATCACAGTCCACCCTACCCAAGATTGCTTGTTGCTCCCTTTTTTTTTGTTGGGGGGGGGATGATATTAGCTTCAGTTGTGATACTTTGATAGGAATTGGAAATTATAAACCAAGTGATGATTATTTTGGTTATGCTTGACTCTATATCCTTGAAGAGTAGTTTTGAGTGTACTTGCCTTAACTTACTACCAATAGGGTTAATACCATCCTCAAAGTTTTGAGGACAATATGTTGTCTAATTTTTTTCTCTCATTTCATTACCACCAAGCTTTGTGCAAAGCCAATTTCATATTTGAGGAGAAAGATCTAGTTGTCCTTACTACATGTATTCTTTCTTCCTAAACAATCAAATGACAATTTATTGTTGATAAAGTACACTTCATTTCACATAAACATTTAAACCAAACTTTGAGGTGAGAATGATCATGGGTTTGTGGGTTATGGGCCCACAATGTAATCAAAAACTTATGTAGCAACTTTGGGTGCCTAATATTAATGCCCTTGGTCTTTATTCATGAATGTGGAGTTACTTTGGTCAAGAAAAGGACTTAGAAAAATAACCTTGGATGAAGTGATCTGCTCTAGATCTCTTTTCCCTTTCTAAGGCTCTTTGAGCCCTTTGACTTAGTTGCATATATTGTTCCTAATCCTCAGGATGGTAGAACATTGCTCTGATACCAATTGTAATGTCCCCTTTTGGGATTTCCCTAAATCTTGCCCTAGCATCACAAGTTTAATGTAGTTAGGGTTATAACTTACCAAATTAAATTCTTTAAGAAGATAAATCTTGGTTTAGGTCCTATAATCATGTTAGATATTATTGGAATATAACTCATATGATCAACATAAATGTCTCATCTATTTGAACCATGTAAATTCTCAACTATTTCAAATGCATAGTGGGAGTCTATTCATAAAAGGAATTGGATGGGAAAATCCCAAGAGTGGACACTCACCCTCTTGGCCCCAAGTGGTAGGCATGTTGGACATCCAACATGGGGTGGTCTACTTGGTGGGTAAACTTGTATCTACATTCCCTTCCATGTTTCCTTATCCATCCTTCTTATGATTTGTGATTTCCCCACAATCAACCATCATAGAGGTTGAAAAGAAAATCGCAATAGGGAGCCTAGGAATCCCCCTATCTAAGCCCAAGAGCAGACACTCATCGTCTTGGCCACAAGTGGTGGAAAAATTGGACATCCAGCATGTGGCGGTCTACTTAGATGGTGATCTCATATCTACTCCCTTCCTTGCATATCCTCTTCTCCTCCATATGATTGCTTAGTATAAATCAGACAAATCAGAATCTGTTATCCATATTTATATTAAAGAATCGTAATTACTTATAAGACTCAATAATTGTTGCAAGCATCATTATGGCATAATCGTAAATTTTATATATATATATTTGTATTTATATATTCTTAATTGATTTCAATCTTCCCATAATCATTTTATATGAACTTATTTATATATTTTATGTAATGGCATTCCATCTTCTATTATATCTATTGCTATACTCAGAAATATATTTCAAATTTCTTATTTATTTTTTCCTCCTTGATTTCCTTTGAAAATGATGTGGTTTCCCCTATATATATTCCCATCATATGCCTAAAAGGAGGTGGCTCTTCAATGAACAGTCATGTACATCACAAAGGAAGGTGACTATTGAAAACTAGCATCCTCTTAACATAAGTGCTATTTTTAAATCACATTAATTAACCTTATTTAGGGAGCATTGCTAACAAGGTAATCACTCCTAATTATCATAATCATTGCCTTAAATTGTATTAATTTATGCTCTTAAAACATTTCTTAACCGTTGACTTTATTCTGCTATGTTTATTGTTGTTGTATATGATAATTGTTGCTCTTTACATATATATGTAATTTGAATCATATAGCAAGTGGTCAATCAACATTTGTTTTTTAATTTAAATTATTTTATCCCTAGGTCGGCCACCTTTATGCCATTGCTAATGGTCTTAACTAGATCGGCCTTCACAAGGAAGAGCTATAATATTTGTTAGCACCTGGTCCGATATGCAGTGCTACAATTTTGGGTTTTGATATTCAAGAATATCACAACCATGCATCAATGACCATTCTTCATAGTCAAGTACACAATATGTGTTTTAATTGATTTAATCGTTTTCATGTAATTTCTATGGATATAATCAAGTTACTTGCTTCATGAGTATGTCAACACATACCACAATGTCAGACTAAGCCAACAATGGAAAAAATTTAATTCAAGAAAGTATATTTAGTCACTAACAAATACAAACAAAGATCTTTGTGTTCCTTAAAATTTACTATTTACATCGCTTCATACCATGCCAATTACCATACAAGATCATTCCCAACTTGTGACTATTTCATCAATTATTAAGGTAGTTACAAATTTCCCATTGAGGTATTGTAGCTCTATCTTTAACACCTACTAACCCAATAAGACACACCCTTAGTTATTTGTAGTTTATGTTCCCATCAATTCTTGTTCCTACCATAAGAAGGATTTTTAATACCATCAAATATGCAATGAGAATTTCTCATAACAAGGGGTAAAATCAAATCCAAAAAGTGGTTTAGGAGAAAGAGAAATCATCAAATGACATAACCTTTCGCTGCACACTCTAATTTTCCTTTACGATTCATATATCCAACTTTCCATTTTCACACATTTAGGTTTTCTTAGTTAGGACTCGCCATACATCTCATGAGCTTAAAATTCCATTTAAAAGGTTCAAGGCAACTACTCTCATAACAAGAGACCAACTTAGTTATGCTCAATTAGTAATGCAAGATAATGTATCTTATCCAAAGTCGGTTGAGCTTCATAGGTCCAATGTTTGAACCTGATTTCTCTGATACCTATGTAACAACCGCCCCTCTATTATTTATGCTTTGATGGACGTCCATACCTTACTCTCCACCAATTGTCAACCTTATCTTTTTCAAGAGCTTACGTAGAGTTGGATCCCATTTCCTCATAGAGCTTACGTAGAGTTGGATCCCATTTCCTCATAGAGAGGGAGGGTGCTCACATCGGTTATGGAATTTGACTTTAAACTTGCCAATTGCATTTGCTTGAAATTTCTAAATCCTTATCAACAAATTGATTTTGTGCATAACCTACGATCAAGGTATTCAATGAGAACACCTTTCCTCTAACAAATCTCCTCTCACTTTCTCCCACGTAGTATCTCTATTCCCTCCCTCCGTGTGATTCTACTCCTCCTCCTCCACTTTTCCTCTCTAAAACAAAGTGTATGTTTGAAGATTATGGGGTTGTGGGGGTTTAAAGGCTGCCAAATGCCATTTTATTCCACATGACATGTCATTATGGACGGTCGAGGACAGGAATGGCATTCCTCAATAAATGAGTGACCATCTCGTCTACCATTCCCTGCGCTATTCCTCATTAATTTTTGGCGGTCTCTCTTTTCTTCCTTCACATGGTGCCCATACTAGCACATCCCCCTTGTCCCTTTATGTCCATATATTTTTTTATTTTTATAATTCCCATCTTCTCCTTTAATTCATCCTCGACCACTTTGTCCTGTTCTTTGGCTATGTGGGATGTGACACGGAGGTTAAACTGCTACTTACTGATTCGGAGGCAAAATGCACTTGTAGAATGCTCCCTAAAATCACGCCCAACTTCTAATCACCCTTCCTATTTTTTCCAAAATTTGTTCAACCCCTATCCTATACATGATACTCCTTACTCATGTCTGAAATCTTTGCCCAAACAAGTTTTTATGGAGGTCTTGGGTCTTCTACTTGCCCTACGCACCAAATTTTTCTTAGGCCTGGAAAGAGGAGGGCCACCATGCACTACTAAATCCATAGCCATTCCTCAACATACCTGTACCTTTCCTCACAAACAGGTTGTCTCCCAATAGTAGGAGAGGAGAACAACTCCATTAATGCCCTCCTTTCATCCCTATTGGGTCTTTGAGGAGAATTCCAAGACCTTAATTTATTTTATTTTTAGTTTTTTTCTATTTTGCATTCTATATGTTTTTTATTTTTATAATATTTCATTCTTTCACTTTTATTTTATTTCTAAAGTTTCTCTAAATATCAATGCTTAGGGATACTTAGAGGTTCATGTTTGTTGACAATCTCATTATTAAGTAATTATATTTATTTTTGCCTTAATAGTCAATCAAGGCAAAGGTGTCGACATTGTTATCACCACTCAGTCAACATAGTTGCAGAATCCATTGGCTAGCTATGGATAACTCTTATAGAATGTCTAGAGGGAGATGAGAGGTTTCAGTAACCATCATTCTAGAGTGAAGTGATTGGCTAAGGGGCAAGGATACAACTTGCATCCAATGGGGAAATTCACAATCGAGCGATCCATCTTGTGCAACACAATCTTTAAGGACACAAATCTAGTGTTAGATGGCTTCAAAAGTGTCCTCGAGATAGCTTTGTTGCACCCTTGCACCTATAAATCCATTCCAATTTCTCACACACAAGTCATCTCAAGTGTGTTAGTATCTAGTTAGTTCAAAAGATAACATATATGTATAAATAAAACCATGTCATAAATTATAGTAGAACCAATTAGTTCATAACCATTTAATTACTCAACAATCGTAGCCAATAACGAATAGAGTATTAATAATCAAATTCATGTAAACATTCAAAACATCAAGCATGATTATAATTTCAACATTAAATTTTCTAGATTAGTCCAAATTACATCAAAACATTAAGGAATTTAACACACAAAAAAAAATTATGAGAGTTTGCGGGGATATGACACCATGATAGATGAAATGTCAGGTCACTGCAATATAGTGACCTATGGGTTCGTTGGGAGCGGACCCACAAGGAACCTGGGGGTGCCTTGGCACTCCCAAAAGCTCCCATGAGCACTAAGTGCCAAAAACAAAACAAAAACATAAAAAAAAACATCCAATAAAGTGCAAAGATAGCTAAAACTGCATTTACTTGTGGTTCAAATGATGTTGAACCAAACAATGAATTTGATCTAGATACTTTTGATAATTGATGAAGATTGAAGACTTGAGTCAAAGACAATTATACAAATTTTTTATTGTATTTATTTCAATTTTGTAATTGTAATGATCTTCATTTGAATCATGACTCTAGACATATATGATATATGACATATGTATTGAAATTTTGAGCTATCAATTGGCATTTATCTTTATCACTAGCATTTATCAATGATTTAATGATGATTGATTATTGATGAAGTATCATACTATCAAATGTATTTACAATTTTGTACGTATGAGATGGCATTGACATCAAACAAGGTATTCATCATGAAAAGGATACAATTTGAAAATGAGAGGTGGGCTTATGTCAAATCACCTCAATAAATTCAATACCTTGGTCACCCAATTGATTTCAGTGGGTATCAATTTAGATGATGAAATTAAAGAAATTATTTTATTATGTTCTTTACTGAACAACTAGGAAGGAGTGGTGATGGTAGTTAGCACTTTGGTGGTTGTCAAAAGCAAATTAAAATTTGATGATGTTGTAGCCACACTTCTCAGTGAAGACATGAGGAGGAAGAATCAAGAACCCTCTTCCAATGATGCTTTGACTACTATAAGCACTAGCAATAGGGGAAGGAGTCAAGATAGAGGCAAAAATAATAACAGAAGGAGGTCTAAATCTACTCCAAGATCAAAGTCCAAGGGCAGAAATGGTGCTTGTTGGTTTTGTGGCAAACTGAGTCACACAAAAGAGAATTGTTGGAATTACAAAAAGGCACAAGACAACGTGAGAAATAATGAAGTAAATGTTGTAGATAATGGTGTTTTGGTTTTGTCCACAAGTGACACTACTCTAGATTCATAGGTTCTCGATTTTGATGCCTCCTTCCATGCTACTCCATGCTGAGGTGCTTTCACAAACTACCAAGAAGGTAAGTTCAGTAAAGTTTTTCTTGGAGATAATAAAGAATGTGAAATCGTAGGAAAAGGTGATGTGATGTTACAATTAAAAAATGGAAATAAATGGATCTTGAAAGATGTGATACATGTTCATATGTTGAAACAAAATTTAATATCAGTGAGCCAACTTATTACTCAAGGGTGCAATGTGCAATTTTCTTTAGATACTTGGAAAGTAACCAAAGGTGTCTTGGTGATTGCAAAGGGGAACAAATTAGGTAATCTTTATGTTTTAGAGTGCCATGGTGAAGTGGGAGTTGCAATGGCGGTTGTGGAAAATGGTTCAGAGCTTTGGCATAAGAGGCTTGGACATATGAGCAAAAGGGTACTTGAAGTTATGCTTCAAAGGGATCAACTTCCAAGCCTAAAATCAGTTGATTTGGAGTTATGTGAGCATTGCCTTTATGGCAAGCAGAGTCGGACCAGCTTCTTGAAGATTGGTTATGAGAGGAAATCTACACCTTTGGAGCTCGTGCACTCCAATGTTTTTAGTCCGACAGAGGTAACCTCCTTTGGAGGTGCTAACTATTTTCTTACTTTTCTTGATGATTGCACTCGCAAAGTTTCAATTTATATGTTGAATAAAAAATCAGAGGTGTTTTCAAAATTTAAAACTTTTAAGGCTATGGTTGAAAATCATATTGGGAACAAAATTGAATGCCTCTTAATAGATAATGGTAGAGAGTTTTGCTCTTTGGAATTTGACGTTTTTTGTGCAGATAATGGTATTCGTCAAATTAAGGTAGTTTCTTTCACCCCTCAGGAAAATGGTGCAGCTGAGAGGTTGAATTGAACGATTATTGAGAGAGCTCGGTGTATGCTCTTAAATGTTGGATTGGGGAAAGAGTTTTGGGTAGAAGCTTGTAATACATCAATGTATTTGATCAATCAAGCTCCTTCATCTCGATTGGATTTTGATATCTTGGGGGAGAGATGGCTAAGGAAAAGAATTTCTTATAATCATATTTGTGTTTTTGGATGTGAAGCTTTTGCTCATGTTCCAAAAGAGCAGAGAACAAAGTTAGATGCAAAATCTAAAAGATGTATATTTCTTGGATATGGTGAGGATCAATTTGGTTTTAGGCTTTGGGATCCCATTGCCAAAAAGGTTACTTGTAGTCGGGATGTTGTATTTAACGAGAAAGCTTTCCCAATTTGCAGAAACAGAGCATCTCTTCAAATGATTATATATAGGTTGATTTATTTGATAATCAAACTAATATGGTTAAGACACGGAGAATTCTTCCCACTGTTAGTTTTCAACCTTCAAATATTATTGGTTTGTAGCCTTCATCAGTGACTACTCAGCATCCACTTGTTTGTGCGCACCCTTCAAGCATTGGCATCCCTCCTAATATTCCTGCGCAAACTCCATTAGTTTTTTCCTAGCCTTTAAATACTCAAATGTTGCCTTTGAGGAGTAGTGTGCAGCCTTCCATGTTGTGGGAGCCTCCAAGTCTTCATGCGCCCAGCCAAAATCTTGATACACAGCCTTTAAAAACTACTACATAGCCTTAACTCCTGCACAGCCTACAATGTGTTCTCATCCTTCCATTGGTCATTCAATGCCATCAAACATTCAAACCTAGCCTTTATTTGTTGATGTGCTGCCTCCTCAAGCTGTTGCGCAGCCTTGACAAGGTTCTCTTCAAACGCAATCTTCTAATTTCATTTACATGTAGCCTTCACACATTTCAATGTTGCCCTTTCCTTCAAACATTAAGGATAGCAAACAGAGCATTGACCATAATATGTCTTCATATGCTCAGATTAGCAACAGTGTGTAGGAATAGAGCAATGTTCAATTACAGGGCAATTTGTTGCCACAACCCACTAGAGTATAGAGGCCGAGTATTGGATGTAGTGTAAAAGAAAGGGGGAGTTTTGATGTGCAAAGGAAAAATCTCAAAAGTGATTTACAGTCTAATATTGATGATGTTCAAAATCAATTACAAAGATTAAGCTTAGACGATGCATTGCATCAACAAGCTCCTCAATTAAGGAGGTCTACCCGGGAGAGAAGGTGTCCAACAAAATTTGAAGATTATACATTATTGCTCTCTGATCAATCAAAGCCTACAACATTTAAACAAACTTGTAAAGATGAAAACTCAGTGAAATGGATGGAGGTTATGCAAGATGAAATGGAGTCTTTGAGAGCAAATGATACTTGGGATTTGGTTACTCTTCCACCAAATCAAAAACCTATGAAGAATAAATGGATGTATCGACTGAAAGAAGAAGATGGAGGTCATAAACGCTATAGGGCCAGATTGATAGTAAAAGGATTTGATCAAAAAAAGGGGATTGATTTCAATGAAATTTTCTCACCAATTGTTAAAATGACAACAATTCATGTTGTTTTGGGTGTGTCAACTATATGGGATCTTGAGCTTGAGCAACTTGACGTCAAAACAACGTTTCTTCATGGGGATGTTGAAGAAGAGTTGTATATGGAGCAACCTGAAGGTTTTGCAAAATAGGGTCAGGAGCATTTATATTGCAAATTGAAGCGGAATTTGTATGGGCTCAAGCAATCCTCCAGGCAGTGGTATCTTAAATTTGATAGCTTCGTGACTCAGCAACATTTTACTTCTTGTGAATTAGACCTGTGTGTTTACTATAAGAAGCTTGCTAATGGTGATTTTGTCATACTTTTGCTTTATGTTGATGATATGTTGGTTGTTGGCACTAGTGTGAGGATTGTTTGTGAATTGAAGCAACATTTGGCTCAACATTTTGCCATGAAAGATTTAGGGGCAGCACAGAGGATTCTTGGAATGCAAATAATCAGGGATAGACAAAAAAGAGAAATCATATTATCTCAGGAAAAATATATTGTCAAAATCTTGGATAGGCTCAATATGATGAATGTCAAGTCTGCTAGTACTCCATTCGCTAATCACTTTCACTTATCTTCAGCTATGTGTCCAAAAACTCAAGAAGATGAAGAACAAATGAAGGGTGTTTTGTATTCATCAGCAGTTGGGAGTCTCATGTATGCCATGGTTTGTACTCATTTGGATATTGCTTATGCAGTGGGAGTTGTGAGTAGATTTATGAGTAATCTGGGTAAAACACATTGGTAAGCGGTTCAGTGGATTTTGCAGTACTTGAAAAGTACCTCGGATCATGTTTTATGCTTTGGAGGTATGGATACTCCACTACAAGGATATGTTGATTCGGACATGGTTGGAGATTTGGACAAACGAAGGTCTACTACTGGTTATGTGTTTACATTTGTCAGGGCTGCAATTAGTTGGATTTCACAGTTACAACAGGTGATTGCACTCCCATCTACCAAGGTAGAATGCATTGATCTCACTGAAGAAGCAAAAGAGATGATATGGTTACAGTGGTTGTTGGGTGAATTGTGGTGTAAGCAATTTGTTTTCACCTTGTTTTGTGATAGCAACAACGCTATTCATTTGGTGAAAAACTTCGCTTTTCATAATAGAATGAAGTATATAGAACTTAGATATTATTTCATGGATATGGTGAGGATTAATTTGGTTTCAAGCTTTGGGATCTTGTTGCCAAAAAGGTTACTCGCAGTCTGGATGTCATATTTAATAAGAAAGCTTTCCTAGGTTTGTAAAAATAGAACACCTCTTCAAATGATTATATACAGGTTGATTTGTTTGATAATGGAACTAATATGGTTAAGACACAAAGTATTCCCACTGTTATTTTTTAGCCTTCAAATATTATTGGATTGCAGCCTTCATCAGTGACTGCTCAGCATCCACTTGTTTGTGCGCACCCTTCAAGCATTGGTGTCCCTCCTAATATTCCTGTGTAGCCACCATTAGTTTTTTCCCAGCCTTTAAATACTCAAATGTTGCCTTTGAGGAGTAGTGTGCAACCTTCCATGTTGCGGGAGCCTCCAAGTCTTCATGCGCCTAGCCAAAATCTTGACACAACTTTTAAAAACTACTATGCAGCCTTCCTTAACTCATGTGCAGCCTACAATTTGTTCTCAGCCTTCCATTGGTCATTCGCTGCCATCAAACATTCAAACCCAGCTTTTATTTGTTGATGCGTCGCCTCCTCAAGTTGTTGCACAACCTTCACAAGGTTCTCTTCAAACACAATCTTCTAATTTCAATTACACGCAGCCTTCACATAATTCAACGTTGTCCTTTCCTTCAAACATTAAGGATAACGAATAGAGCATTGGCCATAATATGTCTCCACATGCTCGAATTGGCAACAGTGTGCAGGAACAGAGCACTGTTCAATTACAAGGCAATTTGTTGCCACAACCCACTAGAGTACAAAAGCCGAGTATTGGAGGTAGTGTGCAGGAACAAGGGAGTTTTGATGTGCAATGGCAAAATCTCAAAAGTAATTTACAGTCTAATATCAATGATGTTCAAAATCAATTACAGAGATTAATCTTGGACAATACATTGCAACAACAAGCTCCTCAATTAAGGAGGTCTACCCGAGAGAGAAGGCGTCCAAAAAAATTTGAAGATTATGAATTATTACTCTCTGATCAATCAGAGCCTACAACATTTAAATAGGCTTGTAAAGATGTAAACTTAGTGAAATGGATGGAGGCTATGCAAGATGAAATGGAGTCTTTGAGAGCAAATGATACTTGGGATTTGGTTACTCTTCCACCAAATCGAAAACCTCTAAAGAATAAATGGGTGTATCGACTGAAAGAAGAAATGGAGGTCATAAACGCTACAGGGCCAGATTGGTAGTAAGAAAATTTAATTAGAAAAAGGGGATTGATTTCAATGAAATTTTTTCACCAATTGTTAAAATGACAACAATTCGTGATATTTTGGGCATGGCAACTGTATGGGATCTTGAGCTTGAGCAACTTGATGTCAAAACAGCGTTTCTTCATGGGGATATTGAAAAGGAGTTGTAAATGGAGCAGCCTAAAGGTTTTGCAAAACAAGGTCAGGAGCATTTATATTGCAGATTGAAGCGGAGTTTGTATGGGCTCAAGCAAGCCCCGAGGCAGTGTTATCTTAAATTTGATAGCTTCATGAATCAACAACATTTTACTCGTTGTGAATCAAACCCGTGTGTTTAGTATAAGAAGCTTGCTAATGGTGAGTTTGTCATACTTTTGCTTTATGTTGATGATATGTTGGTTGTTGGCACTAGTGTGAGGATTGTTCATAAATTGAAGCAACATTTGGCTCAACATTTTGCCATAAAAGATTTAGGGGCAGCGAAGAGGATTCTTGGAATGCAAATAATTAAGGATAGACAAAAAAGAGAAATCAAATTATCTTAGGAAAAAATATATTGTCAAAATCTTGGATATGTTCAATATAATGAATGCCATGTCTATTAGTACTCCATTGGCTGATCACTTTCACTTATCTTCAGCTGTGTCTAAAAACTCAAGAAGATGAAGAACAACTAAAGAGTGTTTTGTATTCATCAACAGTTGGGAATCTCATGTATGCCATGGTTTGTACTCTTCCGGATATTGCTCATGCAATGGGAGTTGTGAGTAGATTTATGAGTAATCTGGGTGATACTCATTGTCAAGCAGTTCAATGGATTTTACGGTACTCCAAAGGCACCTCAGATCATGTTTTATGCTTTGGAGGTATGGATACTCAGCTACGAGGATATGTTGATTCAAACATGGGTGGAGATTTGGACAAACAAAGGTCTACTACTGGCTATGTGTTTACATTTATCTGGGCTGCAATTAGTTGGGTTTCACGGTTGCAACAAGTGGTTGCACTCTCATCTACCGAGGCAGAATACATTGCTCTCACTAAAGGAGCAAAAGAGATGATATGGTTACAACGGTTGTTGGGTGAATTGTGGTGTAGGCAATTTGTTTTCACCTTGTTTTGTGATAGCAACAACACTATTTATTTGGCGAAAAACTCCGCTTTTCATAATAAAACGAAGCATATAAGCCCGAACGGGTAGTAGAGTTGGCTTGGGCAATGAGTTTGCTCCCCATTGGTCTCTGGTTTGACTCCACTCCTGGGTTTAAGAGGTGGGACTTCTTGCGGGCTAGGGATCTCACCCACAGGGGACTAGTCTCGCCCTAGCTCACCTCAAATACCCAAGGTAAGGGCTATTAGGCCACTGGGCTGGGTCGTGGGGACACCCCTGTAGTATAAAAAAAAAAACAAAGCATATAGAACTCAGATATCATTTCATTTGCCATGGTCTTGATGAGGGCAAGCTGCAGGTGGAGAAAATTGATACTAAAGTGAACCTGACAGATGCTTTGACGAAGGTCATAGCAAGGGAGAAGTTCGAATTTTGTAGAGCTTCTCTCAGTATTCTGAAGAAGTGACAATAAGATCAAAGTAGGGTTATCTTTGGTAGTTGTAGCAATCGTTGGTCTTCAAGTGAGAGATTGTTGGGTATTTGAAGCCCAACGGCTTCTTGTCAGTCACTTTGGTGTCCTTTCACCTTCCTTCTTAAAGGCTCTTTCATTTGAACGTTTCTTGGAGGAAGAATAGAATTGGTGATTATGTACTTTGATCATTGATTGCTGCTGGGTCATTGTATTGTAAAACAAAGATTAATAAAAAGAGTTTCCCCTGCTTTGAGAGTGGACATAGCCATCCTGGTGAACCACTATAAAATTTTGTGTCTCTGTTTGTGTATGTTTTTCAATTCTGATTTAAACTTCTGTGTTCTCTTTTTCATGTGTCTGCAAATTTATTCAACACTCAGAACCGTCAACTTAGATGAAAACTATCATAGAAATTCCACATAGTGGCTTCATTCAATGACTACCTCAAATGCACCAATGCAACAACAAACAACCTGATAGAAACATAGACCCACCACTACAGCCCCATCGTCTGGGAAAGAAAAGCCACAAGACCCCAAAATGGCCATGTTGCAGACAGCAATTCACAGTTTTTGATACACAATGGGATTTTCCTGTCACATTTCTCATTAATTATTCCATGTCCAAGATTTTAAAAAACATCGACTTTGCACTTGTCACTGAAAAACATTTATGCAAAGGTAACATCTCTCTTGTCATCGCTAACAATTAGAAATGTTACTTTCATCAGCAAGAAGAGAGTGTGTATTAAGATTACGGTAATTTAAAAACTTCAGGAAGGACATGGAATTACACATTATTGTATGCCGATAGCACTGCATACAATACCAACATTATTATGATTATAAAAAGCAAGTAAAAAGAATGAACCATGAGTTGCATAATTCAATAGTTAACATGGTATAACCTAATATCTTGCTCATCACACAGCACAATTACAGTTAGAAAAATAATGCAAAAATGCAACCAATTTGTTGCACAATAATGTATTCAATATGGTGCAATATTATGTGTATGTGCACCAAGCAGAATACACATTTAAGTGAAAACAGCCGATAGGTTCTAGAGCTAAAACCCGAGTCATCAAAAGTAGTTTTGACATAACTCTGGTCTTAATAAACAGTGTCGATTCTGGTTCCTTCATCTGTTAATGCATTTCAACTCTTAATGTTACCGTCAGAAGTGATGCTAGAGACCCAACAGCACAATCATTGTATTACCCTATAGTTTAGAGTGTTATGAAACAAAATGCACTGACAAAGATTAATTACTAAGACACAATAACTAGCAGATCTTGTAAAAAGTGTTAACCAAAGTAGCAAGTGCACATGGCTTAAACTTTATGAAATGTATAAAAAGGACAAGCACCATGTTAATTATCTCTATTCCAATGGGTTAAGAAAAAAAATACACTGCCTAAGATGATTGACTTCAAAAGGTACAATAACTGCCAAAATATCCCTAGTTAAATGATTAAACAAGGTGGCATAGACACATGGCCTATATTTCATGGAATGTATTATAATGATATGGATGCATGTATATTACCTAAATCAGTGCTTCAACCACAAGCCACAAACAATTTTTGTAGTATTTGAAAAGCACTAAGGCAATTATAGTGGCATGTTCAGAATAAGACAACCAGCATATAGTGCATAATGACTAAACAAGGTAACATAATCATGTGGCCTCCATTCCATGGAATGTATGAAAACGAGATTGATGTATGTAATGCTTACTTAAATCAGCATTTCACCCACAAACCAAATACAATTTTGTAATATCTGGAAAGCACTAAAGAAAATTATAGTGGCACTATGTGCCATGTTCAGACTAAGTGAACCGACATGATATATCCAACCATCTTGTAGCCACAAGAGCATGAAAGTGTGTAATGTTAATTTCTAACATTAGACCCTTTTTCTTAGGTTTTCGTAAAATAGTGCAAGGGAATAGTTTTATTCTGCAGATATGCCATTTTGCAGTTAAAATGGCCTGATTTTGAGTAATTTGACCTCCACACATGACACTAGGGGAAGATGCAGTTTGACATTGTAAGCTTATGTACTGAAGAATGAAACAATTTTAACTAGTCAAAGATTTATGGTAGTGAATATGCATATAGCCAAAAAACCAAAACATGCAAAGTCCAATCATTCACACAGTTATATTGGAAGCAAATGGCATGGATCAACGAAAATACTTCGCAGTTATAAGTTATAACCAGGTACTTGTTTCAATTAAATGTAAGATATTACAATGCTTTACAATTTAATATGTACACATGAACATTCCACATTTGTGAGAGTTATGGAGACCTTCATATCAACCCCAAAGAATGCCTCCATCATAAATTTCCATGCAAAGCAATAGGGTTGTGATTGTTGCATCTATATCTGTTTTAGTCATCATGAAATTAATGTGCAAAATAGTGCACGTCAATCAAATAGTCCAGCAGTCATGGATCTGCATGGCCTGCCATTTCCTCATCACTAGATACATATTCATCTTCACTAAGTTCTTCATCATCACTGCTTTCCTCTTGCTGCCTTGTTCCTATATCCTCTGCTTTAGCATATCTTGCACAATATTCTGCAAAACCCACAAAAAGAGAGTTAGTATGGTTATATCAGGAGAGACCACATATTCAACATTCAAAATGTCCATTTTGCTTGCTCAAGTGAAGACCCAAGAGTTGGTTGCAAGTACTCGAATGATATTGGGTTGCAACTAACAAAAATTTGAATGAACAGATAGCTACTAATCTGTGAGTAACAAAAACTGTAATCATTAAAAATGCAGGTAAATTCCTTAAATTGTGACCTGGGATTTCAATTTTTATGTACTGGACTAAAACACACAGGATGATAAAATGGATACCTTTTACTTTCTGTTCATAAACAATCCTATCACGCATCATCAATGCTGCAGCCTCTCCATTTAAAGGATCCGTTGGATTTGGATACAGCAAAAGCTGAGGAAGAAAGACTTCAAATACATTTATGAGATCTGAAACCAAAATAACTGCACTATAAGTATATGAAAATCCTCCTAAATATAACTGATATTCAACAAATGCAAAATAAGTATTTGGCAAGAAATGACAACCTCCAGGAGGCCCCTAAATAATATAGCTATGAAATGCCAAATGGTCAGAAACTGAAAAGTTTCTTACCAAACATTGGGCTCCAAGTCTGATTGATTACATCCAGGCAAACTGAACCTGACCTGAATGACAGGTTTAAAAGATATATCAAACTTCAAATAATCAGCCTATGCTCATAGAAATTAGAACCATTCAAACATATGATATGGAGTGAATTGATTACTTTCTGCCCTCGAAGGAATAAAAAATATGCTTACATTTCATCAACATTGGGATGAAAAATCTTATTGACAAAACCTATGGATGGAGATTTGTATGGATAGGCATCCGGTAACTCCACACGAACCTTCCAGACTCCCCCCTCATAAGAACCTGAAAAATGATGAACCAAGCATAAAGATAGTATATCAGATAATAATTAGACAAGCTTCCTTCCAGACTCCCCCCTCATAAGGACCTGAAAAATAATGAACCAAGCATAAAGATAGTTTATCAGATACCAGTTAGACAAGCTTCCAAAAAAATTTAAATTAGACAATTCGTTGCCACAACTAGAAACACCCACAAAACAAAACAAAAAACTATGTCCAACATGTTTGCTGCTTAAATTTGCAAAAAGTAAAACTAAAACAGAACAGTAAATATTGCATTGAACTAAAAAAAGACGAACATTTAAAATGGAAAAGCTTCTCTAAATATACATTAAAAGCCAGAAATATTGCTTTGGAAATTAAAAAATTCATAACATGTGATAAACATGTCATGAAAAATAGCAAGCCCTTTAGCATTACACAAATGTTGTTACATATAGCCATAACTGAATCTCCCATTTCTTAAGATAAAATTAAATACAGCTGATTGATGCAAAGTTGCAAACATCAAAATTGATCCAAATTAAAAAACAGATTACCAGAGAGAAAGAGAGGTTTGACTGGAACTATTAGAAACTTGCACTTCTAAAAGAAAATCCAGGCACTGATGATTTTTTAGAAGATGATGAAGTACTTAAGCTTCCAATTATTTTTACCAATGCAACAAATGTTGTAGTTTAAGCATAATAAGGTCGTGAATACTAGTTCTTAATGACTCGTCAACTAGTAATTACTGATTATTTATCATTTATCGGGCATTTGAATTTATATAAGCAATTTTACACATTATATATGAGGTTTGTCAAATTGCACCTAGAGCATTTACCATGCCTGCACACCCATTTTATAAAGATTAATGAGGGATCCCTTCTTGAAGTTCACAAGCTCAAATACAATACAGGAAACCATTACTATTCAATTCCATCTTCCACTTCATAGCTTTGTGACTGTAGCACTCATGGAATAAAATTACTATTCAATTCCATCTTCCACTTCAGCCCATTCTACTAAATTATCTGAAATTCCATTGCATGCCCTGAATTTTAATGAAAACTCTTTGTAAAAATGGATTTATAAAAAGTGAATTTAATTGGAATTCAAGGTCAAAATGATGTTATTGTCTTTGAAAAATAAATCAAATTACTTGTTGATTTGAAGTTTACTATGTCATTCCTAAGCTGATTGATGTCAAAGAGGAGCTGCACAAATTCATTCTACAGCAATCTTACATACACACAATTATAGCACTTCTGTGATATTAATGTATGTCTGACCTTCAACATGATATGACTGCAGTGAGAGAAAGAAAGAGAATGATGTGAAGAGATGGTGACAAAGATTTATTGCATATATGAGAGATTATGCAAACCGTGCAAGTTGTGTCACATGCCTAGTGCTCCAGGATGAGAGAAAGAAAGCTGGACTGGGGCAAGAGATGGTGAAAAAGATTTATTGCATCTATGATAGTTGTGGCAGACGTGTAAGTTGTGTGACATGCCTGATGCTGCAGGATGAGACAAGAATGTTGGACTACAAGGGATGTTGGTTAAAAAAATGTAAGATGCAAACAGATCCAAGTTCATGGTAAATATTAGTGGTTAGATGTTGGTTGTAAGTTGGTTAAGTTGTTAAACATACATAATTTAAATTTTTGTATTAGAGATCATTAACAAAATAACAGGTACAATATGAGGTGATACACCCTAGGTACAACATGATAAGTCCAAGTTCAGCACAACATAATCAGAAAGGCCTATACAGCCTGCAGAAAGCAGACACTGTTAACAGATAGCACTAATAACAAAACACCAATTTCATAGTACGACAAAACAAAGTAACCCCTGTACTATTCCCATCAACATTTTTGGTAGTTGCTGCATTGGTACGTCACAATCAAAGGTGCCAATGGGGTGATCAGCAGCATCTTCAAGATCTTTCACAACTGGATCAAACCTCACATTATTAGCAGAGTTAACTTTCTCAGATTTTTCAGGCACACTAATGTTCTGCTTTTTCATGTACTTCCTTTGAATTTCCATCTTTTCTTCATTCAGTTTGCTTCTGTCTTGGGGCCAGAAATAAGCTCTCTTCACTTCCTTTTTGCACATTAAGGTAAGTCCTTCCTCCAGCAAGATGAGGAACCTGTTTTAGAAATCTTGAGAATCCCAGAAACCTGTATCAAAATATAAAGAAGGGTGAGCTCACTATGTGACTCACTAAGGTATCTTCTTTTGACATGGAAGACCTATTCATCCTTGACTTTCCAGACATGCCACAAAATTTCATTGGTTCAGACCAGCTAGAACCTTTTGAGATCTTTGGAAAAACACTACCATTGCTAAAAAGGATTTCATGCAATGTAAAATCCTCATCGACATCCCACCCAATACAATCACCAAGAAAAGAAGACCAAAGTTTGATAGGCATAGATGCAATCAAAGAAAAGATGCTCAATAGTTTCTATTTTGTTACAAAAACTACAAGTTATGACCAAAATACCCAAAGAAGCCAACTCAACATTAACAACAAGCTTCTTAAGAATAAGCAACCATTTGAAACGAGCCTTTTTAGGCTCAACCACACAAGATCGAACATTATTCAGGATACAGGACCACATGTCATTAGCTAGTCAAGACTCCTGATATCATTAACTTTGCAAATGATTTCCTTAGAATATTCAGGATACAGGACCACTTGTCATTAGTCTAGTCAAGACTCCTGCTATCATTAACTTTGCAAATAATTTCCTTACAATATTCAGAATACAGGACCACTTGTCATCAGACCAGTCAAGACTCTTGTTATCATTATCTTTGCAAATAATTTCCTTAGAATCAGCAAGCGGTATATAAAGCTTCTTAGCAGACATATTATCAAAAGCAGAGCCATCCTCAAATTTAAAACTCTCCAAAATTTCAGCATTTAGCTTCAAGGAGACAGGAAACTTAATCTCATAGAAGGCTTTTTTCAAAACCAAATAAGATTTCTTTTGATTATTAGCAATATTAAATTCAGCCTACCCCTATCTTTAATCTTACCATTAACAAAAATATATTTAAAATCATTAATACCCTTAAAGGCCCTTTCTTTAGCAGAACAGCCTTGAGTGAGAGCAAGGGGCTTATCTGTCAATAGTAGATCTTTCCC
>VDFB02273192.1:0-37244 GCA_007258455.2 Sequoia sempervirens | reverse complement strand
AATTATTCATTAGCTTTTTCTCTCATTAAAATTAAATAAATTTGATTTATTTAATTTAGTCAATTCTCTTGAATTTTGAATTAAATCATTATTTAATTCAAAATGATTCATTTTGTCACATTCCTCCATAATTAAATAATATCTTTATTATTTAATTATTTACTGGTCACCTGGAGTAAATAAATTTTATTATTTAATTTCTTTAGCAACCTCTTTGTCTGTGCCAGTCTTATCTTCCAAATTAATTCTTATCTTTTGACATCTCATTTAATTTTGACCCTTGATTGAATTATCTTATAATTCAATCTTAGCCATTCATTTCTTGACATTGCCCTAATTTTGACCTAACCCTAATCCATACAGCAACATTCAATCTTGATCTTTGATTCTAGGGTATTTGTCATCTTCTCATCCTAGCCACACATTCAAAATTGTAGTTTTTATAAAATGGCAATTTTGTTCTCATTTGGTCTCTCTCTCTCAGGCTCGGATTTTAACTTAGGCTATTATTATTTTTGCAGTCATTGTCATTTTTAATCTATTGTGAGGTCATTGTGAGGTCATATCTTTTATACAAAATCCTTCAACACTTGCATAGGGCTTTGTCATTTGTCATAGTTGCTCATACAAAATCTGAGGGCATCTTTATTTACTGCAAGCTAGGAGGTGTAACAAAGGTCAACCATGGAAGATGAAGGTTTAGGGTAACATTGTTCCTTTTGTTTTCATATTATTTCTTTTGTGCTTTGTTATTTCATTGGGATTTTGATGTTATTGTGCTAACCCCATTAACAGATTCTGATTTTCCCTTGATTACATTGGTGAACCCGACGTCGTTTTTCTATTTTTCATACGGTTTTTTGTTGTTTTCTGTTGTTTTGCAGGGTACAGGTACGGATCGCCGCAAGTTTTTTTTTAAAAACATTGTGACGCACTTGATGCGTCGCGACGCATTCGCTCACGTAAGCGACGCATACACTCTGACAAGCCGCAATTGACAGACAGAACGCCGCAGTTGATTTCCAGAGCCGCATATGAAGACCTGAACGACGCATATGACATAACAAGCCGCATTTGGCTGGTATAATTCCTCTTTCAGTTTTGGGGTTTTTTATTTTTTGGATTTCGGGTTTTTCTAGTTTCGGGTTTTTCTGATCCTCTCTATTCTATTTTATTCCTGCATATTGGCTAACATTAGATTTTGTGTTACTAATCATCTCTTCTAGCTGTGTTTGTCCTATTCTTTCTATTTTTCGTAGGGTTTTTTGTTTTTTTCTGTTGTTTTGCAGGGACAGGTACGGATCGAAGGAAGTTTTTTTTTAAAAAAAAAACATTGTGGCGCACTTGATGCGTCGCGACGCATTCGAGAGCCCTAGTGCCGCATACGCTCTGACAAGCCGCAACTGACAAACAGAACGCCGCATTTTATTTACAGAGCCGCATTCGACAACCCGAGCGACGCATTTTCCTGTCGCGCCGCATCTGTTTGGTAAATTTTTCTTTCAGTTTTATCAGTTTGATTTTCAAATTTTTGGGTTTTTCTGTTTACTGGTTTTCTGGTTTTCTATTTTTTCTGTGTTTTTATTCCTACAAGTTAATTAGATTAGGTCTTTTGTGTTACTAATATTTTCTTGTAGCGTGTGGCAATCCTCTTTCGTGTGTCAAAGACCATCACATACAAAACTACTAATATTCATTGTTTGTAGATTCGCATGTCAAAGAAGGAAGAAACAAACATTGTGCTTGTTGATTTCTAGATTAGCAAACATTTATTTTTGGTGCTTATAAAAAGAATCATGTCTTCTTTGGTTGATTGTGCTTGTGGAGTGGTAGGTGAGTATGCTCTCACTTGGTGAAAACCTTGTGATCAGAAAACCAGACCCATTCTTTTCTGTTATTTTACCCTTCACGATTCGATATATCGGAGTATCCTCTCCCCTTGCACGACCGTCACGATCACACGGGTTAGCCAAGAGAAGCCCGATTCTGACTCTAAGAACTTGGGCACATTACGGTGGGAAAAAGTACTCACCCTAGGGCCTGACTCGGACGGTAGCACCGGTACGAGGGACTTCGGCCGATATAAAGGGAAAGTGGGTTCTTGGGAAAGCCCAAAGGAATAAAGCGTGATTCAGCCGAGATGGATCCAAAGGGGTTCGCCCGCGGATCCGCATATGAGCGGAGATGCGAATTAAACACCTCTTGTCGCTGATCTCCAGAAATTGTTCTGTTAGCGTTGCTTGGTATAGTGCAAGATGCGATCATGCCGAAGATACTCACTACTGATCCTTGAGTAGAGATAGCAATTCTTGGGATGTCACTACCGAAATCTGAATTTGGTGTGCTCGAATGACGTTAAATGGCCATGGAGGGGAGCCAATGCCACCAAAATTCTAAGCTATCCACTCTCGAGAAGGAAAAGTGTTTATCACCAATCCAGGGTATAAAGGTGGGCTATACCAAGTATACAAACCCTTGGCCTATTGGCCTTTTTAGGATCGTGCTTATCTGATGTGTTTTTGGTTACCTCTTACAAACGCTGTGTTTTTCAAGTGCATTCTGGTTCTGTCACAGTTCAAACAAAACATTCATCAAACAAGTCAAAACTTCCATCAAAACAACACGAAAATCACTTTGAAACAAAACTGTCATATCTGTCAAACCGCAACTGGCATCCTGCAACGCAACTGATATGATAAACTACATCTAAGACTTGTAACAACGCATCTGTAGGCGTCACGACGCATCTGAAAACTTAAAAGCCGCATTTGCTTAACCGAGTCGCATTTGACTGTCAAAAAGCCGCATCTGATAATTTGAACCGCATATGCTAAACTGTGACGCAATTGCCAAACTGAGACGCATTTTCCTGTCAAAATTTTAAGCTTCACAGCCGAAACCTGAGGTCTCCAAACTGTCAACCATTGGTCAAACTCTATCACCAAGAAGGCTCTGTCAGAAACCTAACTTGAAATTGCTCAAAGTCTTGACCATTAGCTTGCATTAGTCACCATAGGGTCCATACCTCATTCCTTTTTCGTTGCATACATTTGACATTAGACTATCCCTAGGTTCACATTTTGCATAGTTAGGATTAGGCAAATCTTAAGCACCCCTTGGCAAAGGCATTGTTTTCGAAAATAGACCCTTTTGGACCAAGTTATCAAACATCCTTTTAGTCATTGTCCTCTTTTGTGAGATTTCTTCCAACTCAAAAGTCTAGTTAGGAAGACTCACTAGTCACTTAGGTCTTGTCAACTTGTCATTTACAATAAAGTCCTTTAGCAGTCCAAATCGAAAACAAAGTACAAGCTTAGAAGCGCTTAGATAACCTCGTCTTGCGTTACATACACATTGCATACTTTATTCACAAAAATCCAAAAATATTAGTCATTCTAGGCGTCATTTTGAACTTAGACTTCACATAGTGTCATACTTGCATCTAGTTGTCATCCCCTTTTTGAGCAATCTCATTTATGGTCGAAACCAGACTTCAAAAACAAAAGAGACAAATGGAAAACTTTAGGCAAGACCCCAACAATCCTCCATATGACTCAAACTGGACCCTGTACGATCCATTTTCTAATCTAGACAATCAACCTCTAGTGACAACACAATCCTCATCAAACAATACATTCGAACTCTACTTGCAAAGAGATGAAAATGGCCAACTACTTCAGGAAAACATAGAGGCATTGACACAAGACCCAGAGGTCTATCAGCTTGCTGAAACAATAGCGCGTCAAGACAGAGACAGATTCGTAGCTATGCTCTTGAGTGAAGGAGCTAAGTTACCACCAGGATTTGACATTAACATGTTGACTGACCCTAACGCCAACAACGCACATAACATCTCACATAGTGGTCAATCTCCAAATGCTACGAGCAACACCCCTTTTGATACCACAACGACATTACATACCACATCCAACATCCCAAACATCTCCAATACCATAAACGCTACTTCTATTGGGGGATCACAATCATCCACAACATCCACAACACTACCCCAATCGGATGGAACCACTCTTGGCTCCCCAAAAACATGGGAAAATTATTCCAATCCTCTTTTTACCACAACAGTAAATACCACGGGGGCATCACCAAGTCACCACAATCCCCCTTTGACAACTACATCTACTACCATGAACACAACTTCGGCAAATCCGTTCAGTAATACTTCACAAAATCCTCCAAGAGGATCCACAGGACGTATCTTTATCCAAGGAAAACAACAAAAAATCAACACGACAACACAATCAAATGTCATTACCTCCCAAGGCACAAACACAAACGTCCCCCTTGTTCAAAATCAGCAATTTACACAAGGTGGCCAAACAACACAACTCATGACATCATCAACACACTATAATAGTCATGGCCACCACATCCCTCAAATAACGACACACATGGGTGGGGGACACATACCAACATATTCATCCAACATTCACACTCATCAACATGCACCAAATCACAACTTCCAACACCAACAACACACGTCATACGTACCGCAACAATCCATACCACCACAATACACCAACATTCATGCACAACAGACAAGAACACATGGTGTACCAGGTAATTTGACATATGGAAACGTAAACGACCCTACCATAGATGAACTCAAAGCAAGAATGAGGGATATGGAGAAAACTATGCAAAACATGTACATTTCAGGTAGGAAATCAGAAATATCATATGACCTGGATGTATACCCATTTGACACGAACTTATACATGCCTGCATTCCCATCAGGATACGTGTCACCTAACTTCACAAAATATAGAGGCAAGACAAATCCCATTGAACATGTTCGCGAATTCGCAACCAACTATATGGATATCACCTACGAACCAACATACTTGATGAGACTTTTTTCCAAAAGTTTGGCGGGTCAAGCCCTTGAATGGTTCTCAACTCAAAAAGATATCCAAACATGGGATGAGCTCAAACAAAAATTCATACGTAATTACGCCTACAACATTGACATGGACACCTCTATTACTAGCTTGTGTAATCTCATGCAAGAAGACTCGGGTGAGACATTTATTCCATTCTTTCAAAAATGGAGAAACCTCGCTAGTCGATGTCACATTGACATTCCTGAAAGGGAAAAAATCGACATGTTCGTCCAAACACTCCTAGGACCCCTCAAATTAGCATTACAAATACATTGTTGCACAAATTTCACAGAATTAGTGGAAAAGGGGGTCCAGATTGAAAAATCCCTTATCGCAAAGGGAGAATTGAAATATGGTTCTAAAAATACGAACACCAACCCACCCACTGACAAAAATAAATATTGGGTCAAGAATAAACATGTTACAAATGACGGTGTTGTGGACGCCAAGACTGCAAGTCCTGTATTGGCCCTGAAAGGGGTCCAACAACAAAACAGACCAACAACGACATCGACACCTCCTTTCAATACTTCTTCAAACAATCAAAGTGGTCAAAACAGTCAAGGACAATATCGTCAAATGAGACAATTCCCTAAGGGTCGCACATATACTCATTTGGGTGAACCCATTGAAGAAGTCCTTAAGAAATGTATCCAACATGGGGTCATCACACTTCTGGAAATAAAACCATATGACCCAGGACAATTCAAACTAGCATGGTGGAATGACAATGCACTTTGCGAATACCATCGAGTCAAAGGGCACACAACCTCCAACTGTCAACAACTGAAAAACATCATACAAGACCTTATCGAAAATTGCACCATTGAAGTGGGTGGATCACAATTCAACTCCAACTCAGACCATACTATCCACAAGAATCCACTGCAGGATCATGGTCCTCATAATGCTTCCACTTCCGGTTCACAGAACCACGCTAACTTCACCCGAGCCAAGTATGATTATTCTAGTGGACCAATAATAAATAATGTCAGAACTGACGATGAGTACGTCAATACCATTACGATCAAAAGAGCACCATAGTGTAATGCTACTACGCGAAGTGGCAAGGTCACTATAGCTGGTCCACCCCCCCTACACAAGCCAAGATCACTATAGCAGGCCCACCTGCTAAGCAATCACAACCCGCTTCATCTGCTAAACAGCCAAAACCTGTCTCAACCCCACAACAGTGGAAACCCAGAAGCGAGTTCAATCTCATTGACCAACTAGGAAAGACTCCCACGCAAATATCTATCCTTGAGATGCTTCGCATCTCTCCAGCACACAAAGAAATCCTAGACAAAACTCTCTTAGAGTCATCGGTCCCTAAGGACATCGATGTCAATCAGTTTGAAACTATGGTGGGATATCTCACCACGCCGCACCATGTCACCTTCTTGGATCAGGATTACTCATCATCTAAAACCAACCACAATGACGCATTACACATAGAAGTTTTTGTCCACAAGCACAAGGTTAGACGGGTTTTAATAGATGGCGGAGCAAGGTTGAATATATGCTCCCTCAAACTGGTTAAGGCTCTTGGGTTCTCTGATGCATGCGTAGACCCAACGAAAAGCATAGTGATCAAAGCATACGATGACGAGGAACGCTCTTCAAGGGGTGTTATCTCCCTCCCTATCAGAGTGGGACCGGTCATTGTAGACACAACCTGCCAGGTCCTAGATTTGGAACTACCATATAACATCTTACTTGGTCGTCCGTGGATCCACGCATTAAAGGCTGTTCCATCAACATTCCACCAATGCCTCAAGTTTCCTTTTGACGGCACAGAAGTAACCATATACGGAGACCCTGACCCTTTCCAATATTGTACCAACTTAAGGGGTATCTCCGAAAATCGAGTACGAATTAACCGAGAAGCACCTGGCTCCTCGTCATCCAAGCACATCGACCCTTCCACACTCATGTCATCTTCCACATCCGCTCCATCCACGTCTTCTGCCATACCACCACCTTCCACCAACCCTAAGACTGAATCAACTGTCAAAATCCAGGACCTTGGCTATGGAGAATTCAAACTACACACAACATACAGCATAACAATAATGCCTAGATCTCCCAAGGACTATGGTCGGCCATGTTTCAGAATGGAACCTCAGGAAACCTTCAAAGTTCCACCAAATACAGTTTTTATCAAGTGGGGAGATATGAGTGAGGAATACCTTGCTAACATCACAGGTTGGATCTATAAGGATACTGTCACATTACCCCCATTACCAGTTCAGATATATGGCAAAGGTTATGACTTCATGAAGGCTAAAGGATACGATGGTACCAGTGGCCTTGGAAAAAATAAAACTGGTCAAAGGGAACCCATAGAAGCTTTTCAAATTCCGAAGTATCTTGGTTTAGTGTTTGGATCACTCAACAATGACGATCGACGTGCCTCTATACTTTCAAATGAGCGAATACATGCTTCGAAAAGTGTTAAGACTACTAGGGAAACCCTAACCGAAACAGACTCCCACGAATGGGAATTTGGCTCCGAACGATCCCTAAGTGACTGTTGTCTTGATGATTTGCTTGTCAAACAAGGGGAATTGACCTTTGAACAACGATTTTGGAAAACATTCAAAATTGAGCAGGCACCAAATAGTCAAAATCCTACTACCACATCCTTTGACACACAACAGCCATCATTTGAACCCCCTCAGTCTAATCTATCCGAAGTATCAAATGATATTGATAGTCAGGGCTCTCAAACCTTCACTCCTTATTATGACAATGAATATGACACTAGTGAAGGAGAATACTGGATAGAATCCGATGTCGAGTTGGACGATGATAACCTCATCTACAACATCAATGAATCCATCTGTATGCTATCGGCATCCTCACCCGAATTCACCAGCCTTGACGATGGCATTTCATTAGTCTACCCTGAACTAGTCGATTGGGACCAACAAGGACTGCCAGTTCTAGACACATTCCAAAATGATGATGCCATTGCCGAATTCATGGGATTACGTGAAGGCATACCCAGTGGGGACCACAAATCAGGATTTGCTATTGATTTAGACTACACAGCATACTTCGGTGAGACGGTTCAGTCCTCTAGTCGCAAAAGTAAAAATAAAGTAAAAAATGAAACGTCTCTAGGTGAAAACCGAAAGGCACCTCTTGACGATAAAATAGTAAAAACAAAGGACGTATCTGCGGGTGAAAACCTCTCTGAGGCGCCCAAAGATGGAGGACTGGACTTTCTCCCCATGCAACAGGAGAAATCGGCCATGCTTGTTGAGAACACCATAGAGGATAACATTTCAACTCTAGAAGAGCCCAAGATGGTCCTATTTGCGGCATCATTGACAGATGAAGAGAGACCAGACTTTCATAAATTCTTTGCAGAATGGAAAATAAACTTTGCATGGTCCTACGCTGACATGCCAGGATTGGACCCCGAACTAGTTCTACATCATCTGCCACTAGTACCCAATGCTAAACCAGTCAAGCAGAAGTTGCGCAAAATGCACCCTCAAGTTGCTCTATTGGTTAAAGCCGAGCTAAAGAAATTATTGGATGCCGGATTCATAAGGTCTATAGATTATGCTGAATGGATTTCTAATCTAGTGTTGGTGACAAAGCCAAATGGGCTAATTCGGGTATGTACAGATTTTTGGGACCTAAACAAAGCATGTCCAAAGGATGACTTTCCTTTGCCCAACATTGACATTATAGTCGACCTAACCGCAGGACATGAGATGCTATCCCTCATGGATGGTTTCTCTGGTTATAATCAAATCTGCATTGCTCCTGAGGATCAGCACAAAACAGCATTTACATGCCCATGGGGTACATACTGTTGGAACGTCATGCCCTTCGGTCTCAAAAACGTAGGTGCCACGTATCAAAGGGCTATGACCACGATCTTCCATGACATGATGCACAATATAATGGAGGATTATGTAGATAACCTATTGGCCAAATCGACAACTAGGAAAGATCATTTGAAGGTACTCGACAAAATTTTCAAGAGACTGGAAGAGTACAAGGTTTGGCTAAACCCTAAGAAATGTGTTTTTGGGGTCACATCGGGTAAGCTATTGGGGTACATAGTGTCCCGAAGAGGCATAGAGGTCGATCCAGCAAAGGTCAAAGCAATCATAGACATGCCTCCACCTAAAGGGATCAGTGAACTCAACTCTGCAAGGCAGAATACAATCTATTCGCCGTTTCATAGCTCAATTGGCAGATAAGTGCCACCCATTCCAGTACTTGTTGCGCAAAGGTGTCCCCTTTGTATGGACGGATAAATGTCAAGAGGCCTTCCAGCAAATCAAAGATTACCTACTATCAACACCAGTCCTCATGTCGCCTATTGGAAAGCCATTAATTCTATACATCTCGACCACTAATTCAACACTAGGGGCATTACTGGCCCAAAATGATCATGAAGGGAAAGAAAGAGCAATCTATTACATCAGCCGCACACTGATAGGTTATGAGTTGAATTACACATACATTGAACGTGCATGCCTCGCGGTTGTCTTTGCAGCCCAAAAACTAAGGCATTATATGCTCAATCATCAGACACAACTAGTGGCCAAGATCGACCCATTGAAATATCTACTAAGTCGAGCAGCATTAACAGGCCGGTTGGCAAAATGGGTCATGATCCTAAGTGAATACGACATACAGTATGTTGAACGTAAGGCAATAAAAGGGCAAGTAATAGCAGATCAACTGGCAGATGCACCAATGCAAGTCTCTCATCCGTTGGTAACTGATTTTCCGGATGAGTCCATTTTTCATACGGAACCAGCAACACCATGGAAGCTGTATTTTGATGGGTCTCACACTGGTCATGGCTCAGGCGCTGGAATCTTGTTCATCACACCACAAGGGGATTCAATTCCTAAGTCATTTCGAATCGCTTTCCCTTGTACAAATAACATTGCCGAATACGAAGCACTAGTTACAGGTCTCAAGTTGGCAATCAAATGGAAAATTCAGACATTGCTTGTATTCGGGGACTCCCAGCTAGTAATCAACCAAGTGAATGGTGACTATGAAACAAAGGATGAGAAGTTGCTTCCTTACAAGAGGATGGTGGACAGTTTCCTAACATACTTCCAATCAGTGTCTTTTGACCAAATCCCCAGGGCACAGAATAAGGCAGCTGACGCAATGGCTACTTTTAGTTCCCTCTTGGACATCCCTAAAAATGTGTCACAATTTGAGTTCCTAGTAGAACAACTGTTGATATCGGGATATGATATCCCAGAGTCGGAAATGGTTTGCGAACTTGTTGGTCCCAACTCTCCTTGGTATCAGGACATTTATGACTACCTAAAGACTCAAACCCTTCCACCAAATCTATCCAATAACCAAAGGAAGTCCTTCATTAGGAAATCCACAAGGTATGCCATTATCAGTGACACCCTATACCACCGTGGTTTCGACAATACCCTCCTTAGATGTCTTGACACCAATGAAGCATGTACGACCTTATGAGAAGTGCACGACGGTATATGCAGATCTCATTCGAGCGGTCCTACTCTGGCTAAGAAACTAACGAGACTTGGATATTATTGGCCGACAATGGAAAAAGATGCACTAGAATATGTCAGAACCTGTAGCAAGTGTCAGATCCATAGTGATTTGGTCCACGCTCCAGCACAAGAACTTTGACCAATCACTTCTTCGTGGCCCTTCGCTCAATGGGGACTCGACCTCGTGGGTAAGATTCATCCAACCTCATCCAACGGCCATAAATTCATTATCACCGCCACTGAGTATTTCACAAAGTGGATCGAAGCCATCCCATTGACATACATTACTAGCAAACAAATATCAAAGTTTATCCTCAACTACATCATTTGTCGGTACGGCCTTCCATAGTCCATCATCACTGACAACGGACGTCCGTTCAAAAACCAAGACGTACGTGAGTTATGTGAGTGATTCCATATCCAACACCACTTATCATCCCCATACTACCCCCAAGGAAACGGCCAAGCTGAGGCATCGAATAAAACCATTATCAAGATCCTCAAAAAGACTGTCAATGACGCTGGCCACTATTGGCACATACAACTTAACCCTGCTCTGTGGGCTTACCGAACTAGCATTCGTACGCCTACAGGAGCTACCCCATTCGCCCTGGTCTTTGGCGCTAAAGCCATCTTACCCATTGAGGTTGAAATTCCTTCGCTACGGGTCTCCTTGAAGGGTCTGACTAATGAAGAGGAGTACCGACAATCACGCTTGCACGAACTAGAAATGTTGGACGAGAGAAGACAAAACTCACTGAATCACCTCCAAGCATATCAAAACTGCCTTTGTCGCAGCTACAATAAAAAGGTTATGGTCAGAAAGTTCGACATTGGCGACCTGGTTCTCATGCAGAACCCTAAGAACCAAGTAGACAGAGAAAAGCCAGGAAAATTTGAACCAAACTGGCTGGGTCCATATATTATCATATCTTCTTTTGGTTCTAGAGCATATCAACTGGCAACACCAGATGGGGAACAGTTGACTGAGCCCATCAACAATTTACACCTCTGAAAGTTCTACGCATAGCATCAGAGGACAAAGCTGAAAGCTCTAAAATACAAAAAAAAATGAAAAATGATAAAAAAGTGTCACCTTGATGAAAACCTGGCAAACAGGCGTCTTGGTGACACCAAAAAAAATAAAAAAAAATCAAAAAATAGTAAAAAGAAAAATAATTCGTTCAATAGTGAAAACCTGGCAAACAAGCACTTTGGACAAGTACCATGGTGACAACCTGGCAAACAGGCACCATGCGTAATCAATCATTGCTCTGCCATCTATTGTCCCTTGGTCTAAACTTGGCTCAGGATGAAAGCTATCTTCGCCGCTATTCCGCAAATCACCATCACATCCTACTCTACCTGTCATAGTGGATGAACGATTGACATCAAGTTCTGACGACTATCCGTCCAGCAAGTCAACAGCATCCCGTCCGTATTCCTTGCAAATGGCTAAGTCTTAAACCTGACTAGGGGCAAAATGTTTATCATGCAACTGCAGTGGATGTCCTGAAAAAAGACAAAAACATCATAAAATGTCCTGAAAAAAGACAAAAACATCATAAAATGTCCTGAAAAAAAGACAAAAACATCATAAAATGTCCTGACAAAAGATAAAAACATCATAAAATGTCCGAAAAAAGATAAAAACATCATAAAAAGTCCTGAAAAAGCCCAAAAACATTGCAAAACGTCCTAGAAAAAGACCTAAAAATCATAAAACGTCGTGAAGAAAACCAAACAAAACATTAGACTGCGCAAGGCACATAAGTGCACTATCATTTCTCATCAAAGTCAATCAAGTCAATCAGTCCTTGTCATTTGTTTGAACTACGTTGTCTCTGCGCATTTGCTACATAGGCAAGACTCATACTTGAGTCCCCGAGACATTAGGTCAGTCCTATTAGGTTTGTCAAAATAAATCATGGCGCAATCTTTGGTCATCAAGACAAAGTCATTGGTCGTGTCGAACTACGAGGTCTCTGAGTGTATGACATAGGCAAGGCCATCTATCGATGAGCCCCCGAGGCCGCACTAGGTCAGTCCATTAGGGTTCATGACACTACAGTGGCACACACGTCAAAAGTCTTCAATCATTTCTCCACATGGGGAAAACTCCTAAAACAGAGTAAAACAATCATTCTATTCAGCATGACAATCTCATCAGCACATCACTCATGTCATCAGGGCAATATCGGCATATAGTCAAACACAAGTCAAACTCGGTCAAAGCAAGTCAAATCATTATAAACTGGTCAAACTGTCAAATTTTGGTTAAATCTTCAGATGAGTCCTTCTGAACGATAACCTCTATCATTTACGCCTTAGGATGTGTCCTTCCTAGGCATCGTCATCGTCATTTCGGCATTTCGAGTGATCCTCTTGACATTTAAACGATCACTCTTCCTGACATCAGTACTCTTCAGATGAGTCCTTCTGAAGAACCGACTCGGTCATTTATGCCTTAGGATGTGTCCTTCCTAGGCATCGTCATTATTTTGAGAGACCCCTTATGACCATTAGGGATCAAATCCTCTCGACATCGGCATCATTCAGGATGTGTCCTCCCTGAATTCACCAAGTCTCGGCATTTTCAAGGTCATCAAAACTTTAAACATTCGGACATCTCGACATCATCAAACATGACACCTTGGCATCAGAACAATGGATATCCAGATGCACTTGGCAAACACTTGACAATTGTCTTTTCATCTTTTATCATGTTATTAGTTTTTCAACGAGATCCCACTAAGCAGGATTTAGAGAAGCAGCGACATAGCATGACAATTGACACGCATGACTACTAGCTTCTCAGCGAGATCCTGATCTTGGGATTTAGAAAAGCAACGACATATCATGATAGAGACTTTATTTTTGTAGTTTGGCAATCATGTCACTAGTTTCTCAAGGATGTCCTGGAAACAGGATTTAGAGAAGCAACGATGTTTCATGATCGGTCCTTGCCTTTTTCTGCTTGTGGTTGATTATGACGACAAGACTGGGGCAAGCATGCTCCTAGTATGAGTCATAATCATCCTTGTCCGTGACTGTTTTGTCTTGGGTAATGGTACGACCTTGCACACCTTGATCTATGTCATATCTTGGTGTTTGTCGGCCATTACAATAGTTGGCCCAATGATGATTAAAGAGCAACGAATATTAAAAGTCCTACAGTAAAGTTTTGAAGGATTTGTATCTTTTCATAGGTCTCATATCTTCTCTGGTCTGATCATCTTCTCTTATCAGTCTTGCCATCTTCTCTTGTCCATCCCATGATAATATCCTGTGACATCCAAAAACATAAGTGCATACATCATCCATGGCATTAAATAACACATTGCATTAGGTCCATACATACATCATACAAGACATTAAATCATATACATAATCACAAGCATTGCATTAACATAATCATCATCATTGCATCTTTTACATAAATACATCATGCACATCATTAACATAATCATATAAATAAGCATTGCATCATCATGACATCAAAAATCACAACATAGACATCATAGTACATAAATAACATCATAAATTAAGCATGATACATCATACATACATAATGCATAGAACATCACATAACACATATAAGCCGCATCAAAACTGCATCATCATATAGAATCATCTCAAAATATACAATGTCACAGGATAGAGTCAATGGATAATCCCAAAAATGGAGCTCGCAGGCTCAAATAATATAGTAGTGTGTCACAATACAAATATGCCCTAAGGAAGGCTCTCATCATCTCCTCAGGGAGAAGAATGTGGCGGAGGAAACTATGTCACGGGCGCTGAAACAAGGGGTGGTCCTGTAGTAGCCTGTGTCTGTGATGCTGATGGAACTGCAAGTGAAGGCATCATCGTGACAGTAGTGAATATCTGCGAAGTCACTGCAGCTGGACTCTGAGTGGACGGATCTGTCACTGGTGGCTGACCCTGTACTGACCTCTGTGCCGAACCAATGGAACCCTGACTGTGCCCCGAATGATGACTCAGAGTATGCCTGCGGGAATGGTGTGACCTGTGGCCTGATGTGTGTCCTATGGAAGTCGACCCTCCGATACTGGTATGGCTCCTGGTACCACTGCCACTGCCCGACCTGTGCCCACTACCTGTCCTCGTCTGTGATCGGGACAAGGTAGGATCTCGCTGCTCGGGCGGCACTGCCTACTCATAAAGGGTCTTGTACTATCCCAACCTGGTGCTCACCCTAGCAAGCTCCCGAGCCATGTCCCCTGTGGGTCCTGTGCATAGGGCCACAAACTCTGTGCACCATCGGGACGCATCCTGTTGGCGGATCACCGCCTGATCCCACTCTACATGGGCTACCTCCAGTGCCGACTGTAGGGACCTAACCTGTGTTAGGCTGGCGTCTAATCTCTGTTGAAGATCGGCCACTCTCTGATCAGCTGTAGCATCTGATGGCAACTTTGAGGACGGTATCTCCTCCTCCCCCTCCACCATCTGCCATCTCAGGAGTCTCTCGGCCTCACCTATGGCATCATCCTCCTCATCATCATCATCATCATCCTGCCCTGCCACCTCCGCCTCCTCCTCCCCTACCACCTCCACCTCCACCTCCACCTCCACATCCTCCTCCTGTCTCTCCCTCTCCGCCTCCTCCTTCCCCCTCACCTCTGGCTCCTCCTCCTGTCTCCCCTCGCCCTCTCCCTCCTATCTGGGCTGCTCCTCACCCTCTCCCTCCTCACCAACCTCGGGGATAGCATCCAGCGCTACCCTCACCACCTGCTGTCGCACCTTGCGGCCCTGTACCTGGCCGTCTCGCCTCCACCTACGGCCGTCTCTGCTGTCATCTCCACCTCTGGCCCCACCCCAGCCTCCATCTCCGCCCCTGCCTCTGTCATCCCCACCCCTCCCTCCATCTCCATCCCTATCCCTGCCTCTGCCTCTGCCTCTGCCCCCATCTCTGCCTCTGCCCCCTCGTCTGGCTCGTGGCACTCGTGGAATCACTGACCGCCTGTCAACTGGTGCTGGCCCGTCAGGATCTATCAATGGCACAGGTCTGCGTGCCTGCCACCATAGGTCATAGGCTGGCTTCGTACCTGGATCCGCTGCTCCACCTCTCCAACCCCAGGCCTGGGCTACTAACCCATCTATCTGCTGAGTCGCAAAGGCCACTGGAATGGTCGGGCCCCATGCATGCTCTCTGGATGACCTGGCATACTCTACCGTCCCCATGGGTACATCCTGATGCTCCCCGAACTGTCTCAACATGCGCTGCGGCAGGTACATCTCAATGATCAAGGACGTATGCACTATCCTGCCAATAAGGTATCTGTACTGCCTGCAAAAGCTGAGGTGCTCATCCTCATCATCCCATGCCTCGCAATCCCTGTATGGCCTCCAGATGAACATCACCATGGTATCGATCCGATGCCGCCACCATCCTGTCTCGCCCATATGGGTCTGTTGTAATGCGCTGGCATAGTAATACGAGTAGGGCATACCCTCGGCAAGCTGTGGTCTATCAATAGGAGGGCAGAATATAGCAATGTGCTCCCATGCCAAGATCATCATAAGCGTGATCCCGTAGGAGATACTCTCTCCTCTCCTGTACACGACGTCGTGAAGCTGATGATAAAGCGTCCCTAGCAGGCAGGGACCCCACGCATAAACTGTCCTGTCTCACCTCATGCCGACTAGGACGTCACCCCAACCAATCAGAAATCCATGTCCTCATCGATCAGGAACCAAAATGCCAGCAATCAAAGTCGCTAGGAATGCATCGAAGTGCCCATAGTGCTCTGCTAGGAAATCCCAATGTATCTCGTAGCTCTGAATGCCGAGCCCAGCACCCTGATCCTGATAGTACGCACAAAAGGTTTGCTCGCCGTGACGTGGATCGTACACAATCCGCTCCCCTTGAATAGGAACCCGGAGAATACGGTAGACATCCTCCAAAGTGATGGTGGCCTCACCTGTCAGCAGGTGGAAGGAACAGGTCTCTGAATGCCACTGCTCGCACAAGGCTGTCAACAAACCCCTGTTCGCCTGAATGGCGGGCATGAACGCAGCATAAAATAGACCCAGTCGCATCAATCGCCACCGCTCTCGCGGGCCTAGCTGATTAGCAAACCGAAAGGTGGTCGGTCTACTCTCTCTCGTGTAGATAGGGGCAAGCTGCCTCTGCAAAAGGACGAACACTACATTAGCACCTTTTTTGGAAAACTATAATCATCATGGAAAATAGCTAGGGGCATGAAAGCATCAAAGCAAGTTTAATTAAGGAAACAGGCATATGCATTGCAATAAAGCAATTGCGTCGTGAAAAAAACAAATGCGTCATTAGAAATATCAAATGCGTCAGGATAATTCAAGTGTGTCGCTAGATGACATTTGCGTCACGAAATTATGCGGTTGCATCGCAAAATTGTGAATGTGGCGCGGCATTACAATTGCGACATTCAAATAATCACTTGCGTCGCGAAATAACGATTGCGGCACTTGACCGGTCAAATGCGACTCGGTTTGGCACTTGCGTCGCACGAATTGTCAAATGCGGCACAAACCGTCGGTGCATCTTGTTTTCCCTTTGCGCTTGCGTTGCGACACATCAAATGCGTCGAACACGAAAGCAATTGCGGCTTACGCGAACGCACGAGTCGTGGCGCATTCGTTGACTACCCTAGAAAGCATTAAATAACACGTAAAACGATAAAATGACAAAGTAAGTTTAGGGTACATACCGCCAGCTCTGAGCCCTCTGGCCGTCTGAAGGTCCTCACGATCTCTCCGCGGTGCTCTAACACTGGAATAACCATCCTCGCTGCTGCGCCTTTCGCTCTGAGCTCTCAGGTTTCGCAAGGTAAATAGTGAAAGTGAATTGACTTTTACCCCTTTGTCAACCTATTTATAAGGTAAAAATGACATTTTTTTTCAACCAAAGTCAATACTGGAGGCTCATTTCTACGCCTTGGACCTCCCCGTAAGTTGCTTTAAATATATCAGAATCTGAAACCGACTGCACCGCTGTTTCCCTAGTTCTCAAATTGATTTATCGGGACCCTTTGCAAATTTTTCTGGACCCAAAATTAAAAAATTTCCCGAGGGGGCAAGGATAATCCATACCTTCACTAGGGCATATTCTTGACTTATTTTTCTTTGTCACAACGCGACAAGCAACATTATGACAAAGAGGGGAAAAATGTAGACACCTAAAAATGACCTAGGCCTGCAAGCTTCATTTTTACCACTTTCGTCCTAGCATAATTAAGTCATTTAATTATGTCCTTGGTCCACATTCGACTATTGATTAAATAATTCATAATTATTTAATTTGTTCATGTCATTTGTTCCTCATGATTATTAAATAAATAAATTTTATTTATTTATCTAATACGTCATTAATTATCTAAGTCTTCCTTTAATTAAATAAATTTCTTAATTTATTTAATCCCCCTTCTTGTCATTTATTTCTCCTTGATTATTAAATAAATATACATTTATTTAATACGTCATTAATTACCTAGGTCTTCCTTTAATTAAATAAAATTCTTAATTTTATTTAATTCCCCTTTGTCATTTATTTCTTCTTGATTATTAAATAAATAAATTTTATTTATTTAATTACGTCACTAATTAAGTCCCCTTCTTTTAAAATTAAATAGATTCTAATTTATTTAATTTTTGTCCATTTCCCACTATAATTAAATAATTATTTTAATTATTTAAGTATTCATTAGCTTTTTCTCTCATTAAAATTAAATAAATTTGATTTATTTAATTTAGTCAATTCTCTTGAATTTTGAATTAAATCATTATTTAATTCAAAATGATTCATTTTGTCACATTCCTCCATAATTAAATAATATCTTTATTATTTAATTATTTACTGGTCACCTAGAGTAAATAAATTTTATTATTTAATTTCTCCAGCAACCTCTTTGTCCGTGCCAGTCTTATCTTCCAAATTAATTCTTATCTTTTGACATCTCATTTAATTTTGACCCTTGATTGAATTATCTTATAATTCAATCTTAGCCATTCATTTCTTGACATTGCCCTAATTTTGACCTAACCCTAATGCATACAGCAACATTCAATCTTGATCTTTGATTCTAGGGTATTTGTCATCTTCTCATCCTGGCCACACATTCAAAATTGCAGTTTTTATAAAATGGCAATTTTGTTCTCATTTGGTCTCTCTCTCTCAGGCTCAGATTTTAACTTAGGCTATTATTATTTTTGCAGTCATTGTCATTTGCAGCCATTGTCATTTTTAATCTATTGTGAGGTCATTGTGAGGTCATATCTTTTATACAAAATCCTTCAACACTTGCATAGGGCTTTGTCATTTGTCATAGTTGCTCATACAAAATCTGAGGGCATCTTTATTTACTGCAAGCTAGGAGGTGTAACAAAGGTCAACCATGGAAGATGAAGGTTTAGGGTAACATTGTTCCTTTTGTTTTCATATTATTTCCTTTGTGCTTTGTTATTTCATTGGGATTTTGATGTTATTGTGCTAACCCCTTTAACAGATTCTGATTTTCCCTTGATTACAGTTACCCCATGGAAACAGTTCAATCCTCCAATACATCCAAGTATTTATCCTTCCAGGCTTAAAATTTTTCCTATGTGGGCCAATTGAAAGTGATAATATTTTTAGCCTTCAACCTGTAAGGAGCATATTTAATAAAAAATTGATATTCCTCCTTATCAAATTCTTGCAAAGAAATTCCAACTTGAGCAAGCATATCCATGTTTTTCTTCAACATGCTCAAGTTATTTTCTTTACAAATCTTGTCTGCTTGATTTGAAATTACCATATTGTCCTCCTTTCTCCAATCCTACAAGGATTTGATGTCACCACTATTCTTCAATATGTGTAATAGGAGACCATGATTCATTTCTTGAAAGCTCTTAACCAACTCCCTTATTTTAGCCTCTAAAGGCTCAATCTTTCGTAGGAATTCTTGGATTCCATTCACCATTCTAAGGGTTTGTTGGAGCTTTTCAGGATTATTGACATCATGTTTGGCTCCCACAACCATTATCTTGAGATCCTCGAGTCTTGGGATCCACTTCTCCATGAATGGTATGGCTACCTCTTTGTCTATGTCAAAATTGTTTATTGCATCCACAATGAAGGAGTAATTAGCATGGATAATAATTAATCCTTTGTCAAATCCTCTTTTTGAGTGTTCCAACACTATAGTTACAATATTCAAATTTCTCTCAAGAATCTCCTTATCATGTTGACTGATATTTTCTTCATATTCTTTCAACTTTTCAAGTAAATCTTCTTGACTAATTTCTTCTGCACTTGATGTACTTGGTCCTTCCACTAAGATGGGAATACTTCCCATGTTGTAAGGCACAATTTCTCATGAAGAACTTATAGGAGGGACAGGGGCAGATGATTCTAGCTCTTGTGAAGTAGAGGGAGAAGCAGTGTCTATTTGTGTAGGCACACCAGGTTGTAAGTTCTACATTTTCTCTTTCAACAAGGTCAATTCAGTTTGTAACTGCATTGTTAGTTGTTGGAATTTTCCATAACCAACCAATAAATCATTATGGTTTTTCTTGGATTGCTCTTTCCTAGTTGTTACTAACTCCACTATTACTTTTGTGAACTAGGCAACATTAACTAACATTGTGGCAGCCTCAACAGCTAGAGTGTCAAACACTCTCTTTATTATTAAGCCCCCCTTATAATCTACAATAGGTTCTGCAATGTTTGGCTTCTTAGTGTTAGAGGCTAGGGCCTAGATGGCCAATGAATCTGTTAATGGGGTTAGCAATATAACATCTATATATTAATGTCTTTACTTCTTATTGTAATAGTTAAAACTTCACCAAGAACTTAACAGTAGTAGGAGGAGTAGCAAGAGAACTCCTCGAGTACAGCAGAAATGAGTGACAGACCTATTGCCATCCGATCGACCAACAAAGGGCAAGAGTTTATTTCAAGAGCCTAGAAAGTAATGACCTTTGATTCCATAGCCCTTTGTTGTATGCCTACATGGCAGTTTTGTACATATTTTGTACTAGATATATTTGACATTGTATGCCTATATGGCATTCTCATAAGCCTATATGGCTATTTTGTACCTATATTTTATACTTATATCAATATATATTGATGTATGCATACATGGCTATTTGGTTAATACAAATATTTTTTATCGATGGTGTCCATATTTGCATGTTATAAATTCATGGTTCAATAGATATGAGTTACATGTATTGAAGTGTTTACTTTACAATGTACGTGTATACTTTGTGACTTACGTGTGTTCTAATGTATACTTTGCGACTTACGCGTTTTCATGTGTATACCTTGTACTCATGTATATACTTTGTCTTAAGTTGTGTATACTTCATGGCATATGTGTTTGTGACTACTTGTGCTTCCCTTATTCACATGTACATGTTTGAATTATTCACATGTATACTTATTAATTGGTTAGCCATAGCATTGATCATTGTTGTCCTTCATGGTTTTTCTTGAATAAATTAATTCATTGATGGTAAACAACTTTATCTAAAAGAAAAAAACACGTTTTCAATTGGTATTTTATGAAATGAATGATAAAAATATTTCAAAATATTTAATCCTTTGATTGGAACAACTCAATTAAGCAAAGGATATGTATAAGACTTTTCCTTTTAGATTGGCAATGCATGGAAGTTTCAAAAAGTATCCATGATATTACAAAAATATATGTGTTTATACACTTCAATTATGCACTCACCATTTGGTTCTTTGAAAGAAAAATCTGCCTATGCCATTGTTACACGGCACAGGTAAACTTGATTTTGTATTGTGGAGCTATATTAAGCTACCAATCTCAAGACCAATGTAACAATGACACAAAATAATGTTTGAGACTGCAAGAAGACATCAAAATGGCTAGTGTACTAAACAAATTCTTATGATTTATGAAGAACGCTGATAAGTCTACTTAGTTGGCTTTTTTTTTCAAAATCACACAAATTAAACCCTAACATCAATAGACTTTGTATATCAAGCTACCATAATTCAAGTTTCAAAGATGAATATTTATCATGCATGTTTTAAATGACATTCAAGTTTATGGTGGTTTTGTTGTTTATATGATGTTATGTGATATTGTAATCTTAATGCATACTTCTAGGCTGCATATATATTTATATTTTGTTTTACATGATTTTTGTACCAACGAACCCAAAACAAACAAAACCCTCCTCCAAAAACAATTGTCCTAACTAGTGAACCGAACTCCTGAGCCCAAACCCGAACCTCAAAACCTATTCCAACACTCTTCATTCTACCTGCACAAACTTAATTGACCACTAAATTATGTTGCCTCTTCACTTTACCCACTTTTACTCCCTCAAACATCTATTTTTCATTCAAAACCCTATTTTCCCAACTAGGGCATCATGTCATAACATGCTTTTGACCTCCCCTATCCTTTCAAACCTTTTGAACACATCAAACTCCACAACTTCACCCTATTTCCAACCTATTATAACTTATTTTCAAGAAATTTCTTCTTTTCACCTCTTCTAGCCTTGCTTTTAAGGGGCCTCAATTTTGAATTTTGCACAGGGGAAGCATTAGTAATCTCTTCCAATGCCTTTACCAATGCTATTTTCCTAGTACTACTCCCTATCTTACTTACATCAATCCCATATCATCAAGACATAGCTTAAACAATAGGTGGAATGGCCTATTTCAACATATTACACTTGAACCCTTAAGGAATCGATCCGATTGAACATAGTTCAGAGTGATTCCATGTGTTTGGGTGTGAAAGAAGACCATGCCTAGTGTAAACATACCTATTCAAATGTGTTCAAACAATTTGTTTGGTCACATGAGTTGCAAAATGAAAGTTGCACCACTTTGCAACTTTTCACTACTTGCATTTGACACTTTTTCCATCAACTAAAAACTAGACACCACAGGAAAAGCACTCTGAGATAACAAAAAATAAGAGAGGTTATTGTAGAGGGGCCCAACATGATCCCATAGGATTAGACAAGAAGTTTCTAAGCATCATGGTATCTGAGTAACAAAATGTTGAAGTTTGCATCCATTTTGCACTTTGAACCCTTAAGGGATCAATCTAATTGAACGTTGCTCAGAGCGATTCCACATGTTTGGGTGTGAAAGAGGACTATACCTAGCATAAAAATACCTATTTAGATACATTGGAATAGTTCGTTTGGTCACACGAGTTGCAGAATGTAAGTTGCACCACTTTGCAACTTTTCACTGCTTCCATTTGACACTTTTTCCATCAATTGAAAACTGCACACCGCAAGAAAACCACTCTAAGATAACAAAAACTGAGAGGTTATTGTAGAGGGGCCAAACATGATCCCATAGGATTAGATGAGAAGTTTCTAAGTATCACGGTATCTGAGTAATATCATGTTGAATTTTACAGCCATTTTGCACTTTGGACCCTTAAGGGATCGATCTGGTTGAATGTAGATCAGAGTGATTCCATGTGTTTGGGTATGAAAGGGGACCATGCCTAGCGTAAAAATACCTATTTGGATGCGTTGGAACAATTATTTGGTCACACAAGTTGCAGAATGAAAGTTGCACCACTTTGCAACTTTTCATTGCTTCTATTTGACACTTTTTCCATCAACTAAAAACTGGACACTACAGGAAAACCACTATGAGATAACAAAAAATAAGAGTTTTTATTGTAGAGGGGCCCAATTCAATCCCATAGGATAAGATGAGAAGTTTCTAAGCATCATAGTATCTGAGTAACAACATGTTGAAGTTTGCAGCCATTTTGCACTTTGGACCCTAAAGGGATCGATTTGGTTGAACGTAGCTTAGAGAAATTCCACATGTTTGAGTGAAAAAGAGGACCATGCCTAGTATAAACATACCTATTCAAACACATTGGAATAGTTTGTTTGGTCACACAAATTATAGAATGAAAGTTGCACCACTTTGCAACTTTCCACTACTTGCATTTGACACTTTTTCAATCAACTAAAAACTAGACACCGCAGGAAAACCACTCTAAGATAACAAAAACCGAGAGAGGTTATTACAAAGGGGATCAACATGATCCTATAGGATTAGATGAAAAATTTCTAAGTGTCATGGTATCCATGTAACAACATGCTGAAGTTTGCAACCATTTTGCACTTTGGACCCTTAAGAAATTGATTTGGTTGAACATTGCTCGGAGCGATTCCGCGTGTTTTGGTGAAAAAGAAGACCATTCCTAGCATAAAAATACCTATTCAAATATTTTGGAAAATTTTTTTTTGGTCATAGGTGTTGCAAAACAAAAGTTGCACCACTTTGCAACTTTCCACTACTTGCATTTGACACTTTTTCCATCAACTGAAAACTGGACACCATAGGAAAACCACTCTGAGATAACAAAAACCGAGAGAGATTATTGTAGAGGTGCCCAACATGATCCCATAGAATCAAATGATAAGTTTCTAAGCATCATGGTATTTGAGTAACAACATGCTGAAGTTTGTAGCCATTTTGCACTTTCGACCCTTAAGGGATCGATCCAGTTGAACGTAGCTCAGAGTGATTCCGCGTGTTTGGGTGTGAAAGAGGACCATGCATAGTGTAAAAATACCTATTTGAATGGATTGGAATATTTCGTTTGGTGACACGAGTTGCAGAGCAAAAGTTAAACCACTTTGCAACTTTCCACTGCTTCCATTTGACACTTTTTCTATCAACTAAAAATTGAACACCACAGGAAAACCACTTCGAGATAACAAAAACTAAGAGAGGTTATTGTAGAGGGGCCCAACACTATCTCATAGGATCAAACAAGAATTTTTTAAGCATCATGGTATCCAAGTAACAACATGTTGAAGTTTGTAGCCATTTTGCACTTTAGACCCTTAAGGGATCAATTTGGTTGAGCATAGCTCAGAGCGATTTTGCGTGTTTGGGTGCAAAAGAGGGCCATGCCTAGTGTAAACATACCTATTCGAATGTGTTGGAATATTTCATTTGGTCATACGAGTTGCAGAATAAAATTTGGACCACTTTGTAACTTTCCACTGCTTCCATTTAACACTTTTTCCATCAACTAAAAACTGGACACCACAAGAAAACCACTTCGAGATAACAAAAACTGAGAGAGGTTATTGTAAAGGGATCCAACATGATTTGATAAGATCATATGAGAATTTTCTAAGCATCTTGGTATCCGAGTAGCAACATGTTGAAGTTTGCAGCCATTTTGTACTTTGGAACCTTAAGGGATCGATTAGGTTGAACGTAGCTAGGAGTGATTCCATGTGTTTGGGTCTGAAAGAGGACCATGCCTAGCATAAAAATACCTATTCAAATACACTGGAACATTCCATTTGGTCACATGAGTTGCAGAATGAAAGTTGCAACACTTTGCAACTTTCCACTGCTTGCATTTGACACTTTTTCCATCAACTGAAAACTGGAAACCACGAGAAAACCACTCTAAGATAACAAAAACTGAGAGAGGTTATTGTAGATGGCCCCAACATGATCCCATAGGTTCAAATAGAGATTTTGTAAGCACCATGGTATTCAAGTAATACCCCATCAATGATTGCAACCCTTCTAAACTTTGAGATTTGATGTTTCATTGAACTGCACGGTTCTGTACAGGGTGATGGGTATGTGCAGGATCATGATGGGCCAAAAAGTGGCAATATGATGGGTATGTAGCTGATGACTTTTTCTTACCCAAAACTGATGAAATGAAAAGGGTTTTTAAAGGAGATTCTCAACTTTCCGCCAATATAAATTATGCTTTACTTTGAATTTAATAAGTAATTATTATTCATTTTCTATTCAAATTATGACTAAAGTCTTGATTGATAGACTGATTGAAAAAAATCTATAGCTTTCAAATGGTATCACATTTTTTAATCTAAAACATGCATCGCATTCTATGCTTTGCATAATATAGATTAAAAAAAAGAAAATTGAATTTCATGAAGTTTTGACCAAGTTAAGGTGGTCAAACATACGAGTTTTTATATTTTTAAAAGTTGTAATAAAAAATTCATAATTAATTATTTACTTGGAAAAAATTACAAAAAAAATGCATCACATCGGGACATGAGTCCTCTACTTATATCTAAAATCTTATAAAAAAATATTATCATTTTATTGTGGTTAGGGTGGTTAGACAGAGACCTACTTCTTATTTTTTTCCCTGAAATTTAAGTACTACTGCATTGAAATTTCAAATTTTCACCAAATAGATTTCTTTTGTTTTTAAACAAAACTAGTAGTTTGGAAACTACATTCAATTTTCTACAGATTCTATTCTTACATATTTTTGAAATAATATAGATATCTTATTCAAATTTTTACATCAAGTTGTCTAACTTTGATTTTTCTGATTTTTTTGCCACTTAAGGGCCTGTTTTTTCCATGATGATCCTGCACATACCTTGATTGTGCTCTCATTTCAATGGAATTTGGTGGGTAGTATAATTAACTCTGTTTTAGTTTTAGTTTGGTTGTATTTCAATTGATTTTGTGCATTTTAGAAGCCAATTATTGAGGGTCGGTTTGTATACCCTATTTTAAGGGTTTTGAGTGCATTAAAATGTCATATTAAGCCTTTTACCCACTGTATGCTTCTATAACTTGGTGGAAAGGCTTAGTTATAGTTTTAAAACATGTGTACAATTTTTTGTGCGCAAGGGGGGCAAACAGAGGGTTTTTAGGTGATGCCCTAGATGTCAAATGGTGCATTTTTTAGTGGAAAATGGTGGTTTACTACTAAGCTTTGATGAAATATTTGGAGGCAGTGATATCTCTTGAACTTTTAAGCTTGTACAGACCTTTTTAAAGGTGTTTTAGGCTTTGGTTGGCTATATGAAGGTTTTGAGTATGGATTTTCAATAAACCCTTGCATAACTTATAGTCTCCAAATCTCATTAAAGGGGCTTATCTTTTAGAGAAGGTCATCCAATGGCCAACCAAACATCAATCAAGCTTTAAAACATACCCTAAGACAAATTCCCAAGATATCATACCATGTTTCTTTGTACCATCATTAAGATTCAATAGACCACCTTGCATAAAGGCTACTAAATTAGCCCTATTTACAAAGAGACGACCTTTTAAACACTAGAACTTCACTCAAACTCCTCAAAAAGAAGTATGTTATGTGTCAAAACCTCCAATTCCATGATTTTTTTCTAGGTCCAAGACCTCTAGACCCCTAATACACCAAACCCTTTATTTCAAGCAAAATACTTGGGGTTTTAATGAAACTTCTATCTCCTGCACCTGCCATACCCAAACAAAGCACCAAACACACTTACCAGACCCTGTACATGGTGAATAATACATTACATGGATAGTCCTTCCCACATTTTTTCAAAACACCACCTGAAACCCTCATTTTCATCATGAAAATACCCTGCTACAGCCCTAGAACATCATCCCAAACACCCAACCTTGACTCCACAACATTCTAAATAGGTTAGGCATGTATTTTACAAGTTAGAGGACCCATTCCACAAGTTACAGTAGGCACAAAAAGTGGAATGGGTCGAATTACATCATGAAACCCTTCAATCCAAGAACACTGTGAAAGTAGGTAGCAGTAGTAAAAACAAGATAACATTCTTTCCCCTCCTAAAGTTTGGACCACATCCATTACCTCCACATAAAACTCGACATCCTTGGTCTTCTTAGTTCCCATGCCTTGATATGGTTATGCAAATGAAAATGAAGCAAAGCAATCATCTCCTTCTCTGTTGGCTAGAAGAATGCATGCTTAATGTTTTGATACATGATATCAACTCTCTCTTCTGCTCTCATGGTTGAATATTGAAATCTAGTATGGTGGGCCTCCAGAGTTCCAGTCATCTTTCTTCCTCTTCCACCAAATGTTGGCTTGATCCACATGCCTGCCAACCTAATTGGCTTTGTTTTTTAAAGTTGAAGCTTCTCCTAAGTCACCAATGTAGCTCTCTCTTCCTTTTTAGACTCTTTCATTGCTACAAATCATCTCTGGGATTTAATCATCTGTACCACATGGTTGATGTGTTTTGAATCCTTGCATCTAAAGGAAATTTCCTTTACATAAATATTGCTAGGGAATTTCAATGTTGCCACTGTAGTTGGTATTAAAGTCGATACCTACAACATGAAGAGTGATTCTAATTCCTCTTCTACATTAGAGGGTTCATATCCTTGATTTGACTCTTCTGAATTATCAGAATCAAAATCACTAGCTTCCATATTCAAAAATTCCTAACCAACATATTCAATAAATTTATTTGGATCATCAGTAATAGTCTTCAAAATTGGCCACTGGTACAAGTTCATTCTGCTTTCATAATACTTTATAACCATGGAGTTCAGCCATTCCTTGATGCCATCAAGTGAATATTGAGGAATGGTGTCAATGCAAACTACATCCCACTTGAAGTCTTTGAAAGTAATAGCCATATCAAATTCCTTTTGCCCAAGTCCTACTCTCTCAAGGTTAACAATCTCAATCTCACTAATAGTGATTACTAAGAAAGGTAATTCTACCAACTCTACCCTACCATAAGAACAATAAAAACAGGAACTCCATGAAAACCAAGCTCTCTAAATGGTACTCTCTAGTTCAAACTCTTTTAGATGAGGCTGCTCCCATAGATCTCTTACTCGCTTGACAAATCCTTGAAACTCTGTATTGATTTTATTTTTCATGTCCCTCTCTTGTTGTTCTTCCTCAATTTCATCAAGATCATACATTGACCTTCTTGCCCCTCCTAAATTTTGGACCACATCCATTACCTCCACATAAAACTGGGCATCCTTGGTCTTCTTGGTTCCCATGCCTTGATATGCTTATGCAAATGAAAATGAAGCAAAGTAATCATCTCCTTCTTCATTGGTTGGAAGAATGCATGCTTAATGTTTTGATACATGATATCAACTCTCTCTTCTACTCTCATGGTTCAATACTGAAATCTAGTATGGTGGGCCTCCAGAGTTCCAGTCATCTTTCTTCCTCTTCCACCTAATGCTGGCTAGACCCACACATCTATCAGCCTAATTGACTTTGTTTTTGAAAGTTGGATGGTGCAGGAGCACCCACACCTCACCCTCAATTTGTGATTGTTTGATGGTAAATTGGGAGGAAAATTGGTTAATGTTAGTATGTTGAGGTTTTCTTGTCTTGAATAAGGTCTAATAGACCAATCTTTTATGTACTTTGGGAATTAGTAGGTTAGGGTGGACAAATGTGCAAAAGCACTCTTGAATTAAATAATTGTTGATATTACCATAACATAAAATTATGTAAAAATTAGGTGGGAGTGTGGAGAAAGAGTCAAATTCATTTTATAAGGGTTTCTAAGTGGTCCTAGGCCTTTATAATAATAAATTTGCATGATAAAGCTTATTAAGCAAAACCATTGTTAAATACTAGTATTTGTAGGCTTAATAAGGGTTTGGTGGTTAAAAGGTAGTTATGGGAATTGCAGGGAGATGATTCTCATTTGAAATTTATTAAAAACATCATTGAAGCCCGAATGGTGGTTCAATCAATAGTTTTTTTTAAGATTGGTGCTCTTCACAATGCCTAAAACTATGGAATTTCAACTTTTTTCTGAGTTTTTCAGTTTCTTTTCTCTGTGTACGGCCCAATATAGGCCTCCTATGAACAAAAATTCATGAAAAACTATGGTGGAAGGTCTTAACCTATATTTCAATATGTTTTGATACATCTTTAGTTGCTTTAGTGAATGGAAAATCCATTTTTCTTTATTCAGCCTGTACAGACTAGCAGGGTTTGAGTTTACTTTAATTTTTGTGATGGAGCCCTTCATCCTACTATGGTGAATTTTGACTCGGAGGAAAGGATTACAATGTGTTTTTTTAAAGTTTCCTTAACTCTTTTAATAATGGTAAGGCATTTATAGGGCTGGTGATGTTGTTTTAGGCTGAGAATGTTAGATTTTGGCTTGAAATGGAGGAACCAAAGTGATGCTTTTGAGATCTACTGAGTCTAAAGGAAAGGTGAAGGTTTATTATGTGTGTGCTAACCCTAAAAATATTTTTTGATTCTTTGGTGAGGTTTGGAAGGCCTTGGAGTTGTGATATGTTGAAAACCCTAGGTATTTGTTAGGAAATTAAGGGTTTTAAGAAATTATGGCTTAGAGGTTGAGTGGTTGTCTAAAACCCATGGAATTGGGAGTTTTGTGACCTGTTTGATGACTTTCCAAGAGATTGTGGGGTTAGAATAAGTTTGAAGAGTAGTTTTTTTGTAAAACAGGGCTAATTTTGTAGCCTTTTTGCAGGGCAATTTTAAGGATCTCCTAGAAATTGCAAAGAAACCCTATATGTCTGGCTTGGGAATCATGTTGGGGGTAGACAAAGATGCTATATTGATGATGATATGGTCCTTGAGATACCTTCTCTAAAATTTAAGCGAAATTGTTGGTAGTTGTTCCAAGATGGCTGAATGAAATAACAAAGTTTGTTGATTTACTAAAATTTGATTTGTTTGAGTCTTCTCCACCTTGACTCTAAATCACTGAAGTTTCTCCTGAGTCACCAATGTAGCTCTCTCTGCCTTTTCAAACTCTTTCATTGCTACAAATTGTCTCTGGGATTTAATCATTTGTACCACATGGTTGATGGGCTTTGAATCCTTGCATCTAAAGGAAATTTCATCAACATAAATATTGCTACTCTCTCAAGGCTAACAATATCAATCTAACTAATAGTACATTTACAACCATATTCAAATATTTTCCTTCAAAAGGCTACAAATTCAAATATTGACTTAAGTATCCTTCAAGAGGCTTTAAATAGCCTTTACAAATGATTCTACATCTTTCCAATCATGCCTAACTATTCTTTTTGTAACTAACATGACTTATTACATTATAAATCAATTGTGGATGTGTTATTACCTTATTCAATTGACAAAACTCAAAACACAAAACTAACTTAAAAGACTTCCATGAACCAAATTTGCTTAATACCTTGCAGCCCCTACACCAAATTTCATTATTTGAGTAATGTCATTACAAGTAAATCTCATTACAATGGCTTAGGTACTCGGTTCTCACATATATTTTACAATGTCACTCATACATTCAAGATTATCTTATAATGTCTACATCATAGGTTCTCATTTAGAGGTTAACTTCAAATGAGAAACTTGAGATTCCCTTGCAAAGCTTCACACGCTCTTTTATAATGGCTTCAAATCAAAATTGAGATTTGTCAAGAACATCAAAATAAGGATATTGCATTGCTTTTTTGGTTGAGATTCACTTCGATGGCTCCAAAATCAGCATTTTCTGCAAGGAGAGACCAATCAATTTTTACTAGTTTAGTTACAAATACGCAAAGTAAAAGAATAAAAAGAAATAACTCATCCAAAATGGAAACGAAATGAAAATAGATGGAAGGCACTTACAAATAGGCATGGAAGTCTCTCAACTTAGTCACTCCTGGCCATAAATCTTCATTGGGAGTTCCAAGATACCTATTGCACACAACACCTCTCATGAATAGAATATCTTGAAATTCAAGATACTCTTATAATTTCTACATCATAGGTGCTCATGATAAGGTTAACTTGAAATTACCTCACCAAGATTTGCACACTTTTGTAATGGATTATTTAATCATAATTGAGATTTTTCAAGATCATCAAAATAGGGATGTTGCATTGCTTTTATGCCTGAGATTCTCTTGGATGGCTCATAAATCTACATTTTCTACAAGGGGACACCAATCAATGTTTACCGAGTTACTTATAGATACGAAAAGTAAAATAAGATGATAGCATTGGAATCAAACAAATTAATGTGGTTACAAATATAAATTAATAAGAACCATTGTGCATATACTTACAAATTAATCCAATGAACCATCAGGTTCTGCTCTACTCTTTATTGTGTCAAGTATTGCCTCATGGTCAAACTCACAGACCTTCCACAAGGCCTTGTTCAAAGGTCTACCCCCATATTTGGTAAAATGAACAATTGATGCTACAACAAGGTTTGAGTAATGAAGAATATTACGATGCGTGTCAAAGTCTTGAAACAACCAATGTTTAACACTCTTGTGTGGGTACCTTCTAATCCATGTTCTAGTAACAACAACTAAGCCTATAGGGTATTCAATGTTTTCTCCATCTATAACTAGGCCTTCCAATTTCTTTTTGGCCTCAACATAACGACACTGTAAGTAATAGTTTGTTCCCTCTCCATTCTCTTCATCTGCAATAACTGCATAAACATGCCCTACATTGATATGTGTGGCATATCTCTTCAAATTAGTTAGCATTATGAATACAATACAATGTAAGATAACAATATGGAATTTCAAAAACTAAGTAGATATATTACCTAGTTGAACTAGATCTGATACGTGGTCAAAGTCAACCGATGATTCCATCTGTGTTAGTTCCAATGCTATCGGAGGGCGATACGTGTGAAGTGGGCTAAGATAACTTGTCAACCATTTGTCAACCCACTCCCTTGACTCACAATCATTCTAGGCTTGCATTGTACATGAAGAAAAAAAGCACGCCATCTTATGTGTATCAATACTCCATGAACCTACATTTGAGCTAAGGAAAGAGTGTAGCTCACTCGATCCTATTAGTGTACAACAATCATCATATGGTGCAATGTTAGTATCATCCATCAACCAAAAAAATCTATGAATTGAAGACATACCTTCATTACATGGACCCATTGAAGCATTACACCACTCGACGATTGATCTTGCATCTCTTAACTTTGCACTGTCTTTAGACTTTAACTCTTCTCATGCTAATGCTCTTTTCATGCATGCTCCTACACCATCACGCTCCCCCTTTCCATGCCTAGCCTCACAAAAGTTCCACATATGTTGAGCACCTGTATTGAGATGCATCCTGCACAACCAGTAGAACATGGGCGTGTTCTTGAACAGTGCTACACAATTATCCGACCATATTGTATGTTGACCATATGCTATGCTCCTCTGAGCCAAATCACTGTAGAACATCTGGATGCAACCTTGCACGAACTCTAGAGAATATGTGTGATCATCACTAGTATAAAAGTGATACTCCCTCAATAATTTCCTTTGGTCCTCTGTACTATTAGTTGCATGAATGAATGCTATGTGCACAAATATCAAAACCTATGTGGAGTTGTAATACTATGACTGCACCTCACGCTGTGGCTGTAGAGTGTAGTTCTCTGCAAATTCAATCATTGATACTATGCTACCAACTGGAAAGGTGTCCTTGCATAGCTTGAATTTCGTGTCCAGCCATCGGGCTCCATGGGTATGCTTTGGATACTCATACGCTAGATTCTCATGAAACATTGACATAAACTGATAAACTGGAATTTTCTCAATAACCAAATCACACCTTTTTTCTTGAGATCCATCTTTTGTAGTGAATGCCACTATTTTATACTGCCTAAAATCTACTAGTTTTTGTCCCACCTCATCTATGCTTTCCATATGTTGACATACTGGCATTCGTTGTAAGTCACTGCAATGCTCACATGAACCATCCAAGCATGTTGTCCTATTGAATATTTGGCCATCCTCTATTTGACATAAATTTTTTGATAAGAACTCTCTTGAATATTTTGGTGAGGCTTCTATGCCACAATCTTGCAAAACATCGTTAGTATGCAAACCTAAACATATAGAATGATAAACATCATAATGGTTAGAGAATTCAATATGTAGTCTACAACAACAAGTAGCGTGTATGTGATTTATCTTGACATAAAAAGGTTTAAGCATTTAAAAAAATATTTGAGAAATACTAATTTGAGGATAATCATTTTGAAATTTATGAAAAATTTGGGTTTGAGTCATATCCAAAAAATGCTTCGGATGTGGCTCACGGTTTCGACTACCGATTCTCCTCCTTATGGCATCCCTTTGATTCAGAGATGGCCTTGTATTATTCTTCCAATACTCTTCAATTAGTGTTCTCAATGCTTCAACAACTTTTTTATCTTTATGTGGCAGTCTTCTTGAGAATGCCCATAATTCATTTGAATTGGTTCCCTTAATTCTTTTTTGCCTTTGAACGACTTTTGATAAAGTTTTTCTACTAATTCCCATTTGTTCATTTGTATTTTTAATTAGATGAGATCTCTTTGTTTGATAGCTTACCAAAGTTGATGTAATGACATGTTGGGTGACATTACTATCCTTTGAGCATGAGGTCTTACCCACACTCTCATAAGCATCCATTAGATTCTTCACAATAGTGTTTTCACTTGATGCATTCAATGTTCTCAACCCAAGATTCTTCATGATGTTTTTGTACTTTAAACCACACATCATTTGAACAAATAGTTGACATCTTGCAGTCTCATTTATCCTTTCAAAGAATATTTTCCAAATCTTATCAGCATATCTTCTACAAGCGCATTCTGGAATCTTACCTTCCATGTGTTGGAAAATATCCTCATCAATATTAATCAAAAACTTTGGCTTTCTATGCAAAATTCTAGGTGTTGTTCTCCTAGGTACATACATCTTAACATTAGAAATTTCATCAATATTTAATTGAGGTGGGCTAGATTGCATACCCTCGATTGAGGGTGGAGTAGAAGACATACCTTGATCTTCACGTGGGGATGATGGCATACCTTCTTCATCAAATTCGAGTGATGATGTACTCTCAACTTGAGATGCGATGGATGGTGTCCAATCATATTCACTTGTGGTAGATGGTGTCCCTTCGTATTCACTTATGGTAGAGGGTGTGTCTCCAACTATAATATCTACACCTTCTGAGCATTACTCTTTCACATTCATTCCCTTTGTGCTACCAATTTCTTTTCTCTTTTTGATAGTTGAGGTTCCTCTTCAATTGGCTTGTTTTCATCAATCATTTCCAATTTATTATTTTCACAATATGTCACCACCCGTTCTCTCTCTTTTTCTTTCAAGGTTTCATACTCTTCCTCTGTTAGTTTCTTCCTTGTTCATTTCTTTGGCATGGCGGATAATTTTACCTGTAGCATGGTAATGAGACGAATATTAGTTCCTCAAAAAAGTATCCATTAAAATAAATGAAATATATATATCATTCAAGGCTTCATAAATAGACAACATAGGTGATGAGGTAATTTTCAAATAGAGATGAAAACCAAAATATTTTAAATAGGTAGTAGAATTATCAAAATGTGCAAAAAGTGCTAAGTTGTGAAATTAACAAATAGTGAAGGGTTTGATGTAGACCTAGGAGGCTCAATCACAACCAATTTGACAACATGCCTTTAAGAGGCATCTAACAAGATTAAGATGACCTATTTGAACAAACCAAACAACCCTCAAAGCTTGAAAATCATCAAAATTCAGATTTCACACTTTCACCCCTTGAACCCTATTAGTAGTGGAAACTTAGTTTTTTCCCAATAGCTCAAATGTTCTCCAAAACACTAGACAAAATATTCATGGTTTTAGACACCCATTTTAGATTTATTACACATATCTCAATTTCAAGTACAATTCCTTTGGACCAAATCCCCAAAACCACCCCTTCTAGGTTGACCTAATTAGGCTGATTAGGCCTAATTTGCAAAGCAACATGCCCTTAAACTTATCACAGGGCCTTGAAACCTTGGGGCATCATTTCTTAGGTTCCCAAACCTCCAAAACCACAACTAGATTCTTGTAGTATAGGAAAATTCATGTCAAACCTAAAAACCCTTGTTTTATGCACTATTGAAGAGGGTTTATTGAATATGCTACTTCCACAACCTCCTAGACTTTAAAACCAACTTGAACAAAGGAAATTAACCCTGCACATTCCTAAAAGTTCAAAACATCATGACCTCCCATAGAGATTCTTCCAAACCCTAGGCCTAAGCCCTCATTCACATGCATTTTTGTTCACAAAACTCATGTAGTAGCAAGTTTATTACTCCTATTTCTTTCCTAGCACTCAAATCATGCATCCTACACTTAAATCAGATATCATAGGGTCCCTTACATGAGTTATAGGTTAGGAAAAACCATGAAAACATAGAAAATTGCTGCTAAACTTTAGATTTCAATGTATTTTCTTCTCAAAAACTCCAAATTAAACTTACATTATGTGTCTATATGCCATTTAAAGGCTTCTTCTTCACATCCCACTAACCAACTACCTTTCAACTGAATTTCAAACCCTTAATGACCATTGAAGGCCAACTTTACATCATTTACACATGATATAACAACAATATTACTCATAATGTAAGTTTGCACCCCTAACACCTATAACTCACTAAAACCACACCAATGGCTTGAAATGAGCCTTATTACATCCACAAAAAACTAATCTTGCACACTTTACATGTAAATTCAAAAACTTTCCTTCAAAGGCTACATAGATACTTTAGTGCAAGATCACCATTTTTCACAATTTAACACCTAAACTCAAAACCTCAACCTAAGACATGCCTAGTGGTCTTGATTGACCTTATTAAAAAAAAAACATTCTCAAAGACTCATCCACCTACCTATTAACCTCCTAATTACCATAAAATGATCAAATAAGGAGGATGAGGTGTAGGTGCTCCTACTCCAGGGTTGTAAAAGTGTATTAAAGAGGAAGACCAACAATCACCTCTTTCAAATGTTAGTTTTTGAAGTTGAATTGGTTTGTTTTAGGAGGGAACATTATAAAATTCCATGAGAAACTTGAATGGAGTATGATCCTTGGATTAGGCATCAAACCAAATGAGGAAATGTTGAGATTTCCTTAAGAAAAATGAGGTTTTGGAAAGTGAAATTGAGTTTCTGAGTTGAGCAACATTATTTTATGTTAGATTGAGCAAGAGAAGGGTATTTTAGAATTGTTTGAATAGTTGTCAAGTTTTGGAGTGTTTGGCAAGTGCTACTTTCAATAAAACCTAGGGTTTCTAAGCCTAGGGAGAGGGTTTTATGGTTTGGGTGGTAAATTATTGAATGTCTACAATATAACACTATAATTTGAAGTTTTGATAGATATAAAGTGTTGCCCCAAGGTTTCAAGAGATTTGGACAAGTTTTGAAGCTGGTCCCTTTGTAAAAGTGGACTAAGTTGGGCACTTATAAGTGTAGAAAACCTGATTTGTGTAGTTTGGTACAAAACAAGCATTAGTGATTCTTGGATATGTTAAAAGGTTCTATAATGGGTCCCTGATGTATGTTGTGTTGTGAGTTGAAAGGTTGTGTGAGTGGAATTATACCTGATTGAGTGACTTTGATATGCTCCAAGGGACAGTGTGAATATGCTAAATGAAGAGGTCCTGATGAAAACGTAAATTGAAAATTGTGTTTGTAGATTGGAGTTGTGTGCTTGTGTGTTGCAGGCCTCCCCCTACTACATTAGGAATATATTCCAATTTTTTGGAGACATGTATGGAAATTTTGGTAGCATAGACAAGGCAATCAACTAGTTTTTATAACTGTTTGGCAAAATACCTCAATGAAAGCTTTGAAAACATACACAAAGTAAGTCAATTGTTAAATAACAAAATGCCTCAAAGAGATGTGGTTTAAAAATGTAATTGGAAAGTGTATAGAATTGTGTAATTTAAAATGTCCATTGACAACCTAAGGTTATAACATGACAAAAAAACAATGATCAACATGGAATATGCAAAACAAAAAAAATGAAAGCAAGCCATAATAGAATGAAAAAAAATGTACAAAGACTTCACATACCTAAAAAACTAAAGCTTCAAATGGAGGAGTTCTACCCAATTATGTAGCCTTTGGTTCTTCTTTCCTCAAACTCCTCAACAATTTGACTTAAATTCAAAAGCTTGTTCCCCTCCAAACTTCAATTGTATATCAGTTATCACTAAAATTCAAAATTGAATTGATATTATATGT
>VDFB02273191.1:0-36236 GCA_007258455.2 Sequoia sempervirens | reverse complement strand
TAAATCAGATATCATAGGGTCCCTTACATGAGTTACAGGTTAGGAAAAAACATGAAAACACAAAAAATTGCTGCTAAACTTGAGATTTGAATGTATTTTCTTCTCAAAACTCCAAATCAAACTTACATTTCATGTCTACATGCCATTTAAAGGTTTCTTCTTCACATCCCATTGACTAACTACCTTGCAACTAAATTTCAAACCCTTAATGACCGTTGAAGGCCAAGTTTACATCATTTACACATGATATAACAACAATATTATTCATATTGTAAGTTTGCACCCCTAACACCTATAACTCACTAAAACCACACCAATGGCTTGAAATGAGCCTTATTACATCCACAAAAAACTAATCTTGCACACTTTACATGTAAATTCAAAAACTTTCCTTCAAAGGCTACATAGATACTTTAGTGCAAGATCACCATTTTTCACAATTTAACACCTAAACTCAAAACCTCAACCTAAGACATGCTTAGTGGTCTTGATTGACCTTATTAAAAAAAAAACATGCTCAAAGACTCATCCACCTACCTATTAACCTCCTAATTACCATAAAATGATCAAATAAGGAGGATGAGGTGTAGGTGCTCCTACTCCAGGGTTGTAAAAGTGTATTAAAGAGGAAGACCAACAATCACCTCTTTCAAATGTTAGTTTTTGAAGTTGAATTGGTTTGTTTTAGGAGGGAACATTATAAAATTCCATGAGAAACTTGAATGGAGTATGATCCTTGGATTAGGCATCAAACCAAATGAGGAAATGTTGAGATTTCCTTAAGAAAAATGAGGTTTTGGAAAGTGAAATTGAGTTTCTGAGTTGAGCAACATTATTTTATGTTAGATTGAGCAAGAGAAGGGTATTTTAGAATTGTTTGAATAGTTGTCAAGTTTTGGAGTGTTTGGCAAGTGCTACTTTCAATAAAACCTAGGGTTTCTAAGCCTAGGGAGAGGGTTTTATGGTTTGGGTGGTAAATTATTGAATGTCTACAATATAACACTATAATTTGAAGTTTTGATAGATATAAAGTGTTGCCCCAAGGTTTCAAGAGATTTGGACAAGTTTTGAAGCTGGTCCCTTTGTAAAAGTGGACTAAGTTGGGCACTTATAAGTGTAGAAAACCTGATTTGTGTAGTTTGGTACAAAACAAGCATTAGTGATTCTTGGATATGTTAAAAGGTTCTATAATGGGTCCCTGATGTATGTTGTGTTGTGAGTTGAAAGGTTGTGTGAGTGGAATTATACCTGATTGAGTGACTTTGATATGCTCCAAGGGACAGTGTGAATATGCTAAATGAAGAGGTCCTGATGAAAACGTAAATTGAAAATTGTGTTTGTAGATTGGAGTTGTGTGCTTGTGTGTTGCAGGCCTCCCCCTACTACATTAGGAATATATTCCAATTTTTTGGAGACATGTATGGAAATTTTGGTAGCATAGACAAGGCAATCAACTAGTTTTTATAACTGTTTGGCAAAATACCTCAATGAAAGCTTTGAAAACATACACAAAGTAAGTCAATTGTTAAATAACAAAATGCCTCAAAGAGATGTGGTTTAAAAATGTAATTGGAAAGTGTATAGAATTGTGTAATTTAAAATGTCCATTGACAACCTAAGGTTATAACATGACAAAAAAACAATGATCAACATGGAATATGCAAAACAAAAAAAATGAAAGCAAGCCATAATAGAATGAAAAAAAATGTACAAAGACTTCACATACCTAAAAAACTAAAGCTTCAAATGGAGGAGTTCTACCCAATTATGTAGCCTTTGGTTCTTCTTTCCTCAAACTCCTCAACAATTTGACTTAAATTCAAAAGCTTGTTCCCCTCCAAACTTCAATTGTATATTAGTTATCACTAGAATTCAAAATTGAGATGATATTATATGTCTTTCAACATGAAAACTCTGATATTTCATTCAAAGGTGGTGGAATCTTAAAAAAATAATGTGCATGGAAACTTCAATTAACTCATCAAAAGCTACTTTTTGAGCACATGCGTGAACTGTTGAAATATATAGAATGTAATGGCTAATCATAGCTATATTGTGTTTTTACTGTTTTTAGTTTAAGATATAATGCACTCACATTATAACGCCAGAAAATTCATCTCCTCATAGAATGGACCCTGTAATACCGTGTCGGTTGTTCTGAACTTTTGTGTGAGTATCTGTGTGTGCTTCATTGATTTCTGTGTTATTTGATTGTGTGGAAAATATAATATGTTAGTAGTCATGTCTAAATAATTAATTAGATCATAAGTGAAATTGCAAGGGTAATTGAAATATAATTAGAAATTAAAATCATAATCAATAAATGCTAAATTAAAATGATTTAGGTTCGAAATGATCAATCAAACTAATTTGTTAAAAGTAAAAGTGATAATTATTAGATAAAATGATTTAAAATTGTTATGAACAAATAATCTTGAAAAGATAATTATTATAATAAGAAATTTAATGGATACTTATTTAGAATCTTGTAAATGGTTTATTTTTAATTATTCTAATGTGGAAGTAATTAATTAATAATGTATTGTGGAGATAATGAATATATGTTCAAATGAAAGTTCAATTTTGAGGATTTAAATTTATTTAATTTTAATCATATGCATGAAAAGGCAACAAAAGAATTAAGGATTAAATATTATTTTGATTTATTTCTTGAAATGTGACTTTTGGTATTCTCTAGAAGAGGAAACAGAAGAGGCTTCTTGTGTGAGATTTTATTTATCTTTGGTTTGGGGAAGGGGTGGATGCTCTTCCAACAGATTTTACAAATTTTCATACCAATTTTCCTCATTAAGTAAGCTGCATTTTAGTGGCCCCGTGAATTCATCAAGTGAATAAGATTGGAGCTTGAGGGAAGATCCCTGGAGCTGTTTGGTTCATCTGCTACATGAGGATTGGATCGGCAAAAAGGGGTAGAGCTTCTACAAATCTCCTTCAAATACAGGACGCCAGGTTCTTTTCTTTTAATTATTTATTCTCTGTTAAAATAGGAATTGTACTCTGTGTGCGAAATTTTTATCTAGGGTTGGAAATCAATTAATTGGGGGAAGAAAATCTGTTGGGGTTATGGTTTAATCAAAGAATATTTAGCCAGGAATTGGGAATTGTTACTTGTTAAATGAAATTTATGAGGGTTTCTGGGTTGTTGTTTATTGAGAAGGGGTTTTATTGCAATCTGGAAATGAACAGTAGTTTTGTTATCTCATTGTTTAAAAATAAAATAAAAAAATAAAATATACATATTGGTGTAAGGAAAATTTCCTTTCAACGAAATTCTGGGTTGTAATATTCTGGTTTTTACATATTTCTTTTATTGTCAAACATGCTCAGTGAATTGTTACGTGTACGATATATATATTTCCCTGTTTCTTTTTGAAATGTACAGATTCCAGTGGATATATATATATATATATATACATATATATTAAACATATGAAAATTAAATTTATTGAAATCTCGTTTTAATTATCCGTCGGCGCTGTCCATTTAAAATTATGTGTTAATTTTATATATTTTTGTATTTAGGCTGTGTGGGGGGTTCGGCCTTGGCCGTACCCACCACCCCGCCACCAGATTGTGTGACAGTCTTCGGATTGCCGTGCGCAGTCCGTAGACTGCCCACGGCCGGGCGGCGGTTATTCCGTGCCTGCGCCGGGCGGCGGTTATTCCATGCCTGCGTATGGGGGTCAAATACCCATTCAAAATTATATATGTTAATTTTATAAAGTTCGATTTTCTATTTTAATTCTGTGCAAAAATTTACTTTTATAAATATGCTTTATATATGTATTTCGAAACTTAAATTTATAAATATAAATATATATATATATATATGTAATTGTATATATATACTATTTAACTCATTTATTCGGATTTCGGTTATTTAATTGGGTGTTGTAACCATTTAATTATATCAGTAAACATTCTGCTTCTTTTCTGGTTAAAATAAGATAGAATTTAGTTATAGTAGAAACAATAAAATGGAAAGAAATCTTTTGTTTAACTTTATTATTGATTTGTTAAATTACAACTTTAAGAGGATAAGTTAGTAGAAATTATCAATATACGAATATATGACAGCATTGTTTATTTAATTCTCGCGTTAGCATGAATGTTCTAGAAGTAGAATTTATTATAAAATTAAATAAGTTATCTTTTCATTTTGACTCTTAAATTGAGTCTTGTAGACTTGTTGGATTTTTAGAAAAGATCTATTCTCTTTCTACTTTCCTTCCTCGAAAAGAATTATAATATATAAATATGTAGTGGTTTCAAGATTTAAGATTTTAAGGTAGTAAGTTCTAATATGTAGTATTGTTTTCTTTGTCATTTTAAAGTATAAACAAATGGGTCTTAAACGGTTTTCTCAATTAACTTAAATAAGGATAAACAAAGTTAAGGTTCCTTGACACTGAAAATTGAATGAAGGTTAATTCCATTATTAAATGATTAGCAAATTTGTCTAAGAAGAATAAGAAATTTAGGATATTATTATTATTACCACAATTAGTACGGTTTATTCTTTGTTAATTTGCAGGTGAATATTGTTATTTTATAACCCTTAGAGTGGAATGGTAAGATTAGTGTGTAAGCTAAATAACTAGGAAATTGTATTAAGATTGTCTCAAATATCATTGTCGAGGGAAATAATCTTTTAATCCAATTATGAGATTAAGGATAAGGAATATTACTGATTATTGTATCTAATTTTAAGTGGAAAGGTAGGTTGAAAATATTAACTTGGGATTTCTTTTAATATAGTGGAAATTAAAATATGAAGTACATATTTATTTCTTCTTATATGTTCTCTTATTTTGTGTTCTAATTTTATAGTATTAATTTGGTGATATCTTTTAATTCCTTTATATTTCTTTTAGTTTATGAATTAAATCGACATTGTCTTAATATCCAACTCCTCTCATCTTATAGAAATTTACTAGGAACAATGATTCTCTTAATTATATATTCTAATTAAGAAATTGTTGAGTATCATGTCATGGGTGTTTGTACTGAACTTTTATGGAATTGTGTATCCTTGGCCATGGTTAAGTATTATAATAAATTCTATTTGATTTCATTATGGTAGTTTTATAAACTTGAATCCACGAAATAAAATTATTCCTTGAATTGAGTTCTCATCCTTAATCATTTCATTTGGATTATTAGCTGGTGGATCACTTTATGACAATTCGGGTGTCTAACTGATGAGGTTCTTATATGGATAGTTATTTAGAACTTGAGATTGTAATTGGCCTGGTTGTTGAGAAGATTGATTTTGTTCTAATTGATAATGTGAATAGATAATTGTTGTTGTTGCCATGTTTTTCTGATTTTTATGATGGTGATTTACGTACCAATCTAAGGGATTCTTGTAAGGAGAAAATTGAGGTCTCCCGTGGAATACCTAGTTGGTGGCTTTAGGTTTTGTTAAGTGATTTTGTTGAATTAAAGGTTGATTTTCTCTTTTGTGTTTCCCTATTTGGGGTGACACCATTGTTGATTTGTGATTAGCGTCTTTGATGAATCTTCCTTTTATGGCTTTCTGATGTACCCTCATAATTGATGAAATTTTATCCTTGTGTTGGAATTATTGAAAAACTCATGTTGCTTCACTTTACCCTTGCTTGTGGGTTTTCATTTTTTTGGCTTCCAGAGGCTTGAGATGATTGATAATTGATGTTCTCTCTCTTTATGTGCCTTGATTTGGCAAGTGTTTTGGTTTCATGATTTTAAAAAGGGTTGTACAGAATTTGTTGAGACTTGGAAATTGTATTTATAGCGAGATGGGTAATGCCTCGCATGCTTCTCAGTTGTGATATAATATTCTTGTTATGTTGTACAACCCTTGGTTTCTTGGTTTTATGTGGTTGGGTCTCTAGGAGAGTGGCCTCAGCCGGCTCGTGAAGTGGGGAAGAGGCCCGTGGGAGAACCCACGCAGTGAGTTGATATTTCCTTAAGAAAAATGAGGTTTTGCTAGTGAAATTGAGTTTCTGAGTTGAGCAACTATTTTATGCTAGATTGAGCAGAGAAAGGTATTTTAGAATTGTTTGAATAGTTGTCAAGTTTTGGAGTGTTTGGCAAGTGCTACTTTCAATAAAACCTAGGGTTTCTAAGCCTAGGGAGAGGGTTTTATGGTTTGGGTGGTAAATTATTGAATGTCTACAATATAACACTATAATTTGAAGTTTTGATAGATATAAAGTGCTACCCCAAGGTTCAAGAGATTTGGACAAGTTTTGGGTGATGAGTTAAATAGTATATATATATGTAATTGTATATATATACTATTTAACTCATTTATTCGGATTTCGGTTATTTAATTGGGTGTTGTAACCATTTAATTATATCAGTAAACATTCTGCTTCTTTTCTGGTTAAAATAAGATAGAATTTAGTTATAGTAGAAACAATAAAATGGAAAGAAATCTTTTGTTTAACCTTATTATTGATTTGTTTAATTACAACTTTAAGAGGATAAGTTAGTAGAAATTATCAATTTACGAATATATGACAGCATTGTTTATTTAATTCTCGCTTTAGTATGAATGTTCTAGAAGTAGAATTTATTATAAAATTAAATAAGTTATCTTTTCATTTTTATTCTTAAAATTGAGTCTTGTAGACTTGTTGGATTTTTAGAAAAGATCTATTCTCTTTCTACTTTCCCTCCTCGAAAAGAATTAAAATATATAAATATATAGTAGTTTCAAGATTTAAGATTTTAAGGTGGTAAGTTCTATATGTAGTTTGTATTTAGAGTATTGTTATTTTTGTCATTTTAAAGTATAAACAAATGGGTCTTAAAACGGTTTTCTCAATTAACTTAAATAAGGATAAACAAAGTTAAGGTTCCTTGACACTGAAAATTGAATGAAGGTTAATTCCATTATTAAATGATTAGCAAATTTGTCTAAGAAGAATAAGAAATTTAGGATATTATTATTACCACAATTAGTATGGTTTATTCTTTGTTAATTTGTAGGTGAATATTGTTATTTTATAACCTTTAGAGTGGAATGGTAAGATTAGTGTGTAAGCTAAATAACTAGGAAATTGTATTAAGATTGTCTCAAATATTATTATTCGAGAGAAATAATCTTTTAATTTAAATATGAGAGTAATGATAAGGAATATTACTGATTATTGTATCTAATTTAAATGGAAAGGTAGGTTGAAAATATTAACTTGGGATTTCTTTTAATATAGTGGAAATTAAAATATGAAGTGCATATTTACTTCTTCTTATATGATCTCTTATTTTGGTGTTCTAATCTTACAGTATTAATTGGGTGATATCTTTTAATTCCTTTATATTTCTTTTAGTTTAAGAATTAAATAAATATTATCTTAATATCCAACCCCTCGCATCTTATAGAAATTTACTAGGAACAATGATTCTCTTAATTATATATTCTAATTAAGAAATTGTTGAGTATCGTGTCATGGCTATTTGTACTGAAATTTTATGGAATTGTGTATCCTTGGTCATGGTTAAGTATTATAATAAATTCTATTTGATTTCATTATGGTAGTTTTATAAACTTGAATTAACGAAATAAAATTATTCCTTGAATTGAGTTCTCATTCTTAATCATTTTATTTAGATTTTTAGCTAGTGGATCACTTTATGACAATTCGGGTGTCTAATCAATGAGGTTCTTATATGGATAGTTATTTAGAACTTGAGATTGTAATTGGCCTGTTTGTTGAGAAGATTGATTTTGTTCTAATTGATAATGTGAATAGAAAATTGTTGTTGTTGCCATGTTTTCTGATATTTATGATGGTGATTTACGTACCAACCTAAGGGGTTCTTGTGAGGAGAAAATTGAGGTCTCTCGTGGAACACCTAGTTGGTGGCTTTAGGTTTTGTTAAGTGATTTCGTTGAATTAAAAGTTGATTTTCTTTTGCGTTTTTCTATTTGAGGACACCATTGCTGAATTGTGGTTGGGTCTTGATGAATCTTCCCTTTTTATGGCTTTTCTGATTTACCCTCATATTTGATGAAATTTTATCCTTGTGTTGTAGTTATTGGAGAAATACTCATGTTGCTTCACTTTACCCTTGTTTGTGGGTTTTCATTTCCTTTTTGGCTTCCAGAGGTTGGAGATGATTTTCAGTTGATGTTCTCTCTTTATGTGCCCTTGATGTGGCAAGTGTTTTGGTTTCATGATTTTGACAGGGTTGTACATGAAGTGTTGAGACTCTGATTTTGTACTTGTTAGCGAGATGGGTAATGCTTCGCATGCTTTTGTGTTGTGATTTTTTGTTCAGATTATGTTGGTACAACCCTTGGTTTTTCTGTTGTTGGGTCTCTAGGGAGAGTGGCTCCTCGTGGGGGCCGACGCCCCGCGTAAGGGGAAGAGCTCAGGAGAACCCACGAGTGAGTTGGTAATCAAGTGAAAACCTAATAATTAACTTAGGAGGGTTGGGTAGTAATATCATAATAAGATTTTAAAAAAAATGGATGCCTCGTCTTCATTAGTGCTTCCGCAGACTAATGGAAGGCTGAGAAGGCCGTGGTTGGCAAGGTCGTAACCTCGTCCTCATGAGAGGTTATCGGCTCCGCATGAGCTACCCTATGGTGCCGGCGCCTCAAGTAGGAGGAAGGGCCAGGAGATCCATAGATGGGGGCCGACGCCTCAGTTTGGAGGAAGGGCCAGGATAACCCATGTGGGCTATGCGATGACACTCTCCCCTAGTTGCCCATGTGCTTTACTTTATTGTGTTCCTCTGGAAGTAGGTTATGGGAGTTGGTTTAGATTGTTGTTTGAATTGTTTTAAATTGATTTATGATTATTACATCTTTAGTATACTTTGTAGTCTTGTTGATCTCATTTATATTTGATTTACGGTCTCGTATTTTTATGGTACTGTGATTTAATGTTATTGTATTGTTTAATTAAAATTTGGAATTGTATCATGTTTATTAATTTAGTTTGATTTGGAAGTATTTTATGATCATCCTTTGGTTACTTGTTTTATGATCATTGCTTTGTTTTATGTGTTGGGAATTGTGACTTTAAGTTATTATATTGACTCTTGTAATCCTTGAGTTTTATGATACTTTTGTATGTCGTCGAGTCTTGTGGTTCCATGTTTGGATGTCCTTGGTTGAGGACTCTTTCTTGTTAGCTCCTCAGCACGGGGGGTGGGTCTTCGGACTCACATGGTCGGGTGGAACGTGCTAATCACCCCATTGGGTCCCCAGTCAAGGATCGAGAGGTGCGGATTGGTGCGGTTGCAGCGACTTCAGAGTTGTGCTTGTTTTGGAGCCAGTTATGATGCTTTGTATCCATCTATTTTGTATCATGGTATCTTGTGTAAGGTTTCCATTTATGTTTGGAGACACTGTTGTATCATTATACCTCTAGAACATTGTACTGCAATGTAATGTTAACTCGGTGCGGTTATTGGCCATGGTAATTGTAATTCAATGTGTTAAGTTAATTATGCATATGTTGTATTTGTGTACTCAGATGGTTTCTTTTCAATGCTTTATTTTGTATGTGTTATATTTGTTAATATTTACTTTGTTAATATTTATATCTTCGGATTTTATTCTTTATTGCCGTTGTGTGGATCTCAGTCTCATAATGACTCCTCGTGTACCCCAAGGGATGTATGTGCTAATGAATCTACTTAAATGAAATTCATGTTATGATTTAATGTGTATTACATGTATGTTATGTTACTTTAAAAAAAAAATTGTGCTGTGTTTATTGTTTAATTGTCCTTTGGGGTTCGCATTACGGGGCGTTACACTGTGATCATCCAAGTCTCCCAAGGGTGAGAGCCTCTCTATGACAGGTGGTAATGGATAATTTCCGAAAAGCATATAATATTGTAAGATGGTCTGGAAAATTATAACATAGGAAGCTAGTAACAACCCATTCTGTTTTCATTCTGCAGGTTCTAAATCATTTAGATATATACTCAGTATTCCAATAATGATAAAATGCCCCTATCACATAGGATGAACTTTAATTTAGCTGATAGGCTACATTTTATGCTAGCTTCCAATCAGGAAGTTGTCTCACGCTGCAAAATTTGTCTGCTGTTCGGGAAACTTTGCCAAATTAGAGGATCACGTTTGGGAGTTGATGTATTTAATGAAAATCTATGTCAGCGAATCTTTGCAATAAATGCAAAGATATTTCGTTTTGTCCACCTCACTACCCTAACTCCTGCCGACTCTAACACCGACCAAAATTGTTCTTAAATACATTTGAAATCTACTAATTCTGCAACATATGTTTTGCAGTGCATTGAAGTAAATTGAATGGATTTAGAGCTTCTTGACAGGCGCAAAGTGATGCCAACAAAAGTCGCAGAGCGTGGGAAAAAGAAGAGCCCTGTAGTGTGGTTCTCTATAATAACGTCAGACATGATAGAGGCATTGTTCTGGAATCCAATTGTGGTTGATGCGTCAAACTGGCCTGAGTAGATGCTATTACCATCTTCAAGGGCTAATCTTTAATTTCCCCTAATTTCTATATATTTCATCTTAGGGCTTTTGGAATTCTCAGAGGACAATTGACTGTATTATAGGCGTTTGATATGCCATTTTTGTAGTCTGTTTTACATTTATTTTATTTTTTCCTGATATGTAGTTTATGTATGTGATGTGCCATTGGGAGTGTTGAAGGCTTCCAACACCGACTAGAGATGATTGATTGCCTTGAAATTTTCCTATGTTTCAGATCTGTGAAATCTAAAGGGAGTCATAGCAAAGCCTGCACGTAGACTGTTAATCTAGACCGTTAATCCAACCACTAACTTGATTTATATCATTCCTATTTTTTTCAAGCAAAATAAAGGTATTGTCTTTCACATACAAATTTTGGCCATCCATTTTAGCCATCAGAGTTTTGGGATTTCTGCATCACTGTGATTTAATTGACGCTCAGCGTTTGCACTTTGGGAGAACGATAGTGTCAATCATAATATAGCTGTTTAATTTACATTATTGTGAATAGATTTATGTTATTTTTATTTACTATAAAAATAAATATAATTTAGTTAATATATTATTACATTCTTCCTCATTTCATCATGATAACATAATAGGGTTTCATTGTAGACAGGGAATCAACTTTGATCTCCCCTTCATTTCTATGCAAATCTATAAGTGAAAGATTATATATTCTTTTTGTTTGGTGTTCCACAATGTCGAAGACGGCAGTAGGCAGATTCCTCGATGCATTATTGCCTATTGGAGCCCTTTCATCAATCTTTGACTGAATAAGCCGATGGAAAAATGAGACGAACCAATACCAATCTCCCTACAGTTGCAACTTCAATCTAATCACAATAAACACAAAATAGCTCTAAATATATTGGGGTATTAGACTTACTAGAAAAATAGAACCATAAATAGGAGATCAAGAAACCTTTGTTAGGCACTCAAAAATAAAGATAATGACGCTCTTCATAACATGTCAAGGAGAATTTTTGTAGGAAAGGCTTTTAATGTTCTATAGTTAGAATCATAAAATTAAAATTATCCTTTTGGAAACAAATTTAAGGATATTTGTAGATGCATCATGTCCCATACCATTAGATCCTAATGCACCCTTGAAATAGGATCAAATGGTTTTAAAATCCCTTATCACCATCGTGTTGCATCTAAAGGATCTTCAGGTGCTTGTAAGTGATACATGTAAAGATCTCTAATATAGCATAGAAAAAGGTGAAGGGGATAGAATACAACCTCCAACTTATTTTTGAAAAGAAAGTTTTGCGGATTATTTATGTCAAAAGGAAAGCATAAATTCCCATATAAACTAATTAGATCCCTAATGATTAAGTTAGCAGATGTTGGGGATGGTGTATCAGATAAAGTCTTAAAGATAGTATGTCGACCATATTGGCTAATCTGTCAAATTCATTTAGCACTTCCGGGATTGCTCTAGCTAACTGAGTTGATAGTATTAATTTACAACTTGATTCGATGACTTCCACATTCATAAAGGAAGAGACAAGGAGGAAGGATAAACTGATTGATATATATATATAGAAGCTATAGGAGGCTTTGCTTTTAGGAAAGCAAAAGGGCTAACAAGCTAGCATCAAGTAGTCTCAAAACAAGGAGAAACAAAGTAGTTTGGCATCTACATCCAACAAGGGAAAAAAAAATTACTACCATTATAGGCCCTGCCATTGTATTAAGTTAAGCTAATGAGAATTTAAAGTGAGGAATTAAAGAAATACAAGAAGGTATGTGCACGGGTAGACACAATTTGGGTGAGAAGAAGATACAAGGTAGATAACCTCTTTTAATTATTGATTTTGGATACTAATGCCACATATGTTCCACCATTGAGGGTGTCTTCGAATATATAACAAATCAACACTATGGAACACACACATATATATATATAGACTGGGTATCATTGTGGTTAAACTAAAGATTGGTCTCTGTAAAAAATGAATAACATTTTGCATGGCAAAATTTTTATTCAGGGCTGAAAATTGAATTATTACAGTATAATTTACTAATTAAAGTTGTATAAGAAATGCTATAATGCATGGTACCAAAAAAGTATTGGTTGATTCATCCCAGGCAAAGTACATATCTGTGACATTTTGGAAATGAGAAGATAGGATGTAACCCCTTCTCCACTGCTCCTCTTTTTTGGACCAACTATGGGGCAAAGTATGCATCTAGGATATCCAAAACAAACAATAGGACATTATTGGAATGTGCAAGAGAAAACTTGCTTTAAGTAAGATAGCTAATATTTTAAAGGGGCAGAAACTAAAGCATCAGCAGTCTATATTTTTAATAGGATGCCCACACAAGCAGTAACAAGAAAAACAACAAAAGAGACATGGTCAGTTGTGAAAACCCTCCAGTGAATATTTTTAGAGTGAATTGTATTGGTATTTTTCTGACATGCATATTACAGCAGGGATAAGGAAAAATTAGATGCAAAAAGTATTAAGATAATCTTTATTTGTACTTTCAAGTACAAAATGTAAACAGTAATTTAAGCCAGTCTCAGAAAAAGTGGCTGTGAGTAGGGAGTAAAGACAGATACAGATAAGGTCTTTCATAAACCTAAAGAACCATAAAGCTCTTTTGGTATTGGAGTCAAGTTCAAAGGCCACAGATGGATACACATTAATCATAATTAACATTGCAGCAACAGGCATAGGGCTTGAAATCTCCAACATAGTCCAGAAAAGCAGCAAACAATTTGGCTACCTCACCGAGATCAAACAAGTACTAACTTACCCAGCTAGATCAAGAAAAGAAAGAGTAGGTTTGGCCTTCTGAAACACAAAACAAAGCTTGCCAAAGTGTGGTGACAATGGAATAGATTCAATGTCAGAAGAGGAACTTGGATGTAATGAATTTCCACACACCAAAGACAGCAGAGAAAGTTGGATAAAATAAATTACCACAGACCAAAGACAGCAGAGAAAATTTCACCTAAAATTTATAAGGATTTGAAAGAGATTTGTGCTCCTGATCATAATGCATTCAAGAAGACGACCATTGGCCTAAAAAGATGTTGAAGATTCTCACAGATTCATAATCTTCTAATAAAAGTTTAAGCTAGAGTGGTGATAGTTCTGAGAGAAATCAAACAAATTTTTGTGATGAAGAAGAACATTTCAGGTTTGGAAAAGCCTTCTGCTTTAGTTAAAAGAAAAGGGGAAAGTTTTTTCAAATCCAGAGTCTTCTATTAAAAATTTATGCCAGGTTGGTGACAGTTCCCAGAGAAATCAGGGAAAAATTTGCGACAAAGAGGAATATTTCAGGATTGGAAAAGACTTCTGCTACGGTTCAAAGAAATGGTGAAGGTGAGAATTTGGTTGCCTAGACGATCTAGGTTGGTGACCGCAAGATAAACAGTTTCATAAGAACATTGTGGGTTCATATGATCCAAAAAAAAGACAGAAAGCATTGTACAATGGAGATGTTGAGATACATAACATTAAAATACTTGATGGCAAATCCATGATGACTCTAATGGGAGCTGGAGACAAGCTAGCAAAATAAATAAAAAATTAATGGGCTCTGTGGTGACGAAAGTGAAAATGGAAATATACCAAAAGGTGATTGCAATCTGCAAAGAGTAAGAAGAATTTGAGCTTGATCTGATCTCAAACCCAACCATAATAACAGAGCAGAGACAAAAAATCCTAGTATTGGTTTATCTCTAAATAAGTGTAATTTTGTTGTTGATAGTAGATACACACTACGTGGGAAGGTCAGGTGAGAAGTATACATTTACATGTGGATTTGACAACATGATAACGGTTTGGGCAGTTTTGTAAGATATTTTACAATATACATCTAAAGCATATCAATAATAAAAAGAACCATGAGAATGATGTCTTTAACTTATTCTTTAGAATATTATGCATTGTGAATTTTGGCCTTCACTTTATAGTTTATATGTGTTAATTAGCCTACATATGACGAACCCATCTAGAGGGTAAGTCAACCAACACTAGGCATCCCATCTAGACTGGCTATATGAGCTCCCTGTGAACTTTAAGGAGAAATATTGCCAGCTAAGGTGAGCGAACACATTTTCCTACATCAGACAAGAAAGAAGATGACATGACCTAATATTCATGGTAAATTTTACCCGTTTTGATTTATGGTAACTGAGACCACTTCTTCAACTGCAATCTAATGCAAAATGAAAGTAACCCACCGCCTCTTAGACATAGTGGCAACAAGATTAAGGGTCAAGAGGCATCTTTGTATCTTTTAACATATGCAGATGTACAGTAGTGTTCAATGAATTCTTGGAATATCTGAGATCACCTCATTCATGGGTAATGGCTAATGAAGTTGCCTGCAAATGAATTGCTAATAATTGAAAGCATATTTTTCTATCGGCGTGATCCTTGCACCTCCTTCTGGTTCAAGTACTAGTAGTAAATGATCTTGGTTTTCTTAATGGAGGTTTATATTCAAATCCCCAAGAGGTATTTATATCCAAATCAGGGTTTGTCTTACCGCACAGAATGAGGGCAATCGCAAGTTTAGGGTAAACATGACCAAAAAGATAACCCTCAATCATCACAGCTAAGCTTTGTACAAATGTTGAATGTTTAAGGGATTCAACTACCATATCCAATTGTAAGTCGGCTTACTCAGCAGGATGAGACCAGTTGTGATTCCTAAGAAAATTTGACAGAAGAGCTACCACTCAATCATCAGACTTTAATATAAGGCACCCTGACAAGTAAATTTACCAATTAAAAAGGTTGATAAAATGCCCACTCTTTCTACATGACTGGTTAAGTGTGTATTCCTTCTAGATATTCGGTCATGCCATGTATTTTCACACATAGTTATATAAATGTGGATGGAAACTACCACATAACTTACCATGAATCACTTTGCCTACTATATTTGATTTCTCTTTTTCTGGATTGAAGGTATTCGCATTCCCTCTGCTAATGAGTTGGGCCAATTCAGATGAGCACTTGTTGCTTCAATATAATTTGAAGCGTTTGAACATAACCCACTAATTTAATTGTTAAGAGGGATTTGGAATACAATTGTAGTATTATTATATGACACCCTGGTTCTATTTGCATCAATATTTTGCATATTTGGCTATGTTTCTGCATCTATGTTTGTATGTCAACATTATTTTCTTGCCACCCTTAAGCACATGTTTAACGTCTTTGATTGCCATCTACTTTTGAAGACGAAGAAAACAGGAAATTTTGAAGACAAAATACATTGAAAGAAAAAACGAAAAAATGTTCTTAAATTCTCGCCCATTTCTGATTATAAAAAATAAACAAACATACTAAAATACATTGGAAAAGCAATGTGTGTTGATTTTTGTAGCTCAAAAGGTGGGATATGGATTTGTTTTAAAGTAGCTTGAGTTGGATATGCTTTAAATCACTTTAAAGCAACTCAAGATTAGATATGCTTTAAAACAATTCGAGTTGGATTTTTAGCAACAGCAGGATTTTTATTCTTTAATAGAATGTTTTCGAGTTTGTGAGGATAAGATAAATTCAAGAGTGATTTTATGTGTAATTAAAGCCAAAGAAAGCAAGGAAAGATTCTTTCCTTGCACGCTAAGTAAAGCAGCTAAGCTCTATAAATGTAAGATTGTTGTAGCAAACTCATTGTATTTTCGAAAGAAAAGTTTGCTGTTAGGCTGAATAGAAGATCCAACATTTGCAGGTTTTTCCCCACATTGGGGTTTCCTGGGTAATTCTATGTTATTGTTTTTCTGTGTTTGGCTTCTTGTTATTTTTGCTTCCGCTATTATTAGCTGTTAATTAACCCAATTGTATTAATTGTTATAAATCAGATTTCTTTCTGTGAATTTATTGTGCAATTAATCTGTTGCTAGGTTATAGAAATTAACATGGTATCAGAGCTCTAAACTCTGAATACGAAGCCAAAATTTGTGACGCAGATTTCAAGAAAAAAAATTTCATATTTTTGTTTCCAGTTCCTTTCTTTTGTGGCTATGTCAACCAGTGTTCGATATGAGGATAGGCTCGAGGGTGCGTCTAACTTCTTACAGTGGAAGGTTCAGATTACATCTGTTCTCAAGGAGAACAGGCTGTGGATCTATGCTAGCACAGAAGTGACTCCACCAACAAATGATCCTGTTGCCTTAGATTCGCATGAAGTCAAAGAGGCCAAGGCTTAGAGGATTATCCTGGATGGAGTAAGAGATCATTTAATTCCTCATTTATTGGGGAAAGACACCGCCAAGGAGATGTGGGATACGCTCACAAAACTTTATCAAAGCGACTATCAGAGTCGTAAGATGATGCTCAAGGACAAATTGCATAATACCAAGATGTCCAAAGGCGAGAGTGTGACCTCTTACTTGTCCAAGCTGACACAAGTCAGGGATGAGCTTGCTGTTGTTGGAGAGACGATTAATGAAGATGAGTTGGTGCGTATAGCCTTGAATGGTTTTTCAAAGCACTGGGAACTATTTGTCAAGTGTGTTGTCGGCAGAGATCGGCTACCTGATTGGGCAAGACTTTGGGATGATTTTGTTCAGCAGGAGATCCGTGAAGGTGCTCATCGAGGAGATCAGACGAAGAAGGGTCAAGATGAAGAAAATCTTGCTCTTGCAAGCAAGGGTAAGAAGAAGTCCAATAAAGAGCAAACAGAAGGTTCTTCTTCCAAGAGTGGGAAGAAGAAAGATCTGAGCAAGATTAAATGTTTTTGCTGCCATCAAATGGGTCACTATGCTAGCCAATGTCCGAATAAGAAAAATAAGGACAAGCAAAAGAAGCAATTTGTTGCTACAGCAGAGGTGGACGAGTTTGCATCACGATTTGAGAATGAGTTTTCACTCATTGCCTGTCTCTCAAGTTCAATTGCCAACAAGGTATGGTATATTGACAGTGGGGCTTCTCACCACATGACGGGAGTCAAAGAATGTTTCACCAAGTTGGAGGAGAAGAAGCTGGATTTCTATATTGAGCTCAGAGACAATGCCAAGTACCATGCAACTGGTATTGGCACTGTCAAGTTTCAGAGGGAGTCTGGTAAACCTTTGTTGGTGGAGGATGTGTTGTATGTCCTTGGCATTACAAAGAATTTAATCTCGGTTTTTGCTTTGGAAGACAAGGGTTACATTGTGACCTTTGAGAGGGGAAAAGTCTATATTCGTCCCAAAGATTCCAAGGTTGCAAAAGTGATTGGAGTCAGGCATGGCAGCTTGTTTTGGTTACAGTTTGAGCTAGCACAAGCGTTGGTTAGTAGCTGTAAAGGGATAGGAGAATTGTGGCATAGAAGGATGGCTCACCTTCACCATGGAGCACTTAATATTCTTAAGGAAATAGTGATGGAGCTGTCTAAGATGAAGATAGAAAAGCATGAGGTGTGCAACGGTTGTGCTCTTGGGAAATATGCCAAGACCAATTTTCCAAGCAGCAACACTAGATCCGAAGGGATTTTGGATCTTGTACATTCAGATGTGTCTGGGCCCATGTCAACAACATCCTTGAATGGATATGAGTATTATGTTACCTTCATTGATGATTTCTCCAAGAAGACGTGGATATATTTCATGAAGAATAAAGATGAGGTATTCAATAAGTTCAAAGAGTTTAAAGCTCTCGTGGAGAACCAAACTGGGAAGAAGATCAAGATACTGAGTGTTGACGTGGTTTTTGAGACCGCACCAACACAGAATAAAGTTTCCCAACGGATACTCTATCCTCTCTTGAACAAAGTATTTAGCATGCTAAGATTGCGAGTGAGTTCATGCTTTCAACTCTAAGGTTCTGATAATGCGAATAGACTCAGCTGGCTCAATGTGATTTTGCTGGTATTTCAAGGGGGACTTACACAATTGTTCGACAGTTGACAGCAGACAGTGGACTAAGGGATTTCATGTAATTCAAATGATTTGACAGGTGAGCACAAGTTTCCTAATTCTAACCGGAAATGAACTGAAATTAAATGAGTGCAGGGATAAGAATATTCTATTCTACCCTAAAGCGTGGGACACGGCGATCAATTCTCACAGACTTCAACCAAGCTCTGTTTTGCCTCACTTCGGACAGCTTCCGCGGAACTGGTGCAATCTTCAGAGGAGTGACTTAAGATATTCAGATCACGATTTAGCATGAAGACACCATCACAACGACGCATGCCAACATATAAACCATAATCGAAGTTAAGTTTCACAAAGTTCCAGTTGACCACGCAAGGCGAACCCCCGTCAGCGAGCCCGCTAGTGGTATGGACAAGCGAAGTCTTGTTCAAATCGAGCACCACATTCCACAATTACTAAGTACTTGCATGAAATGAAATCAACTTTACTTTAAGCTACTTCAAGATGCTACGTGAATTGGAAGGACGAAGAAGCCTCAACAACTACTCACAACAAAGAAGAGATCACCATCAATGAAAAATTCTTTTATTATGAAAGCATTCATGACAACTTCTTACAAAGTATCCAAAGGGAAGACTTTCCTTCCTTTTCAATCTAAACTACTCTACCTTCTACTCTATCAATTTCTCTCTACTCCTTCTCTAAGCTCTTCTTCTACTTCTAATTCTAATTTCTAATGAGGTACAAATGAGGGGGACTCCCCCTTTTATAGTTGGCCAAGTCCAACAGACGGCTCAGGTTACAATCGGCTAGATGGCCCAGATTGTGCCACCTCAGCTCTAAACAAGATTCACCCTAAAAACCACCACCAAGAGGAGTGGGGTAATAAATGAGCCATAATGTCCATCATCCTTCTAGAAAATTCCATCTTTGAAACGCGTTCACACTGTTCTTGATCTTCTTTTTGACGTTCTTCAACTTTGCTCGAGCTTCGATTCTTTTCTCCATCTTGAGTTTTGAAAACATTTCTTCCTTGTCACTAAGTCTCAACACTTAGCCATTTTCTTGCAACTTTTCTTCCTTCGTGATTTTGCTTCAAATCATCACCGCCTGGTCTCGACGTTCCTCATGCAAAACAAGCAAGGAGAAGAGCATTAGAACACTTCATAATATAAATTCAACTCACTCACCAGGATTTTCACGCTCTAACTTCCAAGCGTTCATCGCCTTCGCGTTCAAATTCTTCATGCCTTAGCCAAATTTCCAACCTATCTTGCATTCTACTTGGGCGTATCATCTTTTAGAAATTCATTTGATTAGCTGGGTTATTGACGATTTTGATTTTATTCATCTCCGGTTCAAGAAGATTGTCTTCAGGAAGAACTTGAGAAAATTCACCTAGGCAATTTCTTTCAAATTCATCGTCTGGAGGATTTCACCTTGAAAACACATTTCTTCACATTTGCCTTAGAAAATTTTAAAATTTCCCTTAAGAAAACTCATCAATCCAGTGCCCATCAAAAATCTTCATCCTGAAGGCCGCCGCGAAGCATGGAAGACTTTAAAATCAACTCCTCATCGATAATCTTCATACCCAAAAAAATTTTTTTCAACGTGAATCCATGGGTACCCAACGAACGGGTTCATTTAATTTTCTTGAATTTTGAACCTTAGAAAATATTCTATCAATTTAAATATGCTCTTCGTCTTTGTGAACACCCTGTTGCTCTGAATCGAGAAATTTTTAAATCCATCTTGCAATGCCAACATCTTCATCTTCGACAAATTTTACTCATCTCAGGAAATTTCATCATCTTGCAATTCTAGGCGTATTTTCTAAGGAGAAAATACTTTTCCTAAGAAAAAAATTGAAATCATCTTGAAAATTTTGCCTTGGGAAAATTTCAACTTGGAAAATTTAGCTTTGATCACTTTGCCTGTGAGAGAAAATTCATCAACTCCTCTTAGAAAATATTTCTTGAAAGCACACGTTTTATTTTATTTAAATTCCAACGCCCTTCACCTAGCAATTTCCAATGCCTAGCAAGTTTGTTTTAACTTCACCACCCTAGGTGCATATGATACTTCATGGAGAACATATTAAATTCTAACGCCTAGGCAATATTTTCTAACACTTAGGCATTTTATTCTCCAATGCCTTAACAATATTCATCACCACCTTGGGGCTTATTTGACACTTGAAGAGGAATAATAACCACGCCTAGGAGTATTTGCCTTCTTATTCACCACCTTTCAACTCAAATCCACTCTTTACTTGGCGCATTCAAAGGCTAGAGAGGAAAGTCAACACTAAAAAAATTCCATCTTGCACAACGCCCAACAACCTTCACTTGTCCTCATCTCTATTTGGGCGCATTTTACCCCTTGAAGTGGATGGGCGCATTTTAGTAGGTGAGGAGGATAAGCATCTTCCAACACCTTAACTATTTTGTCTTCATGTGCCTTCTCTTGAGCACCTTTGAGCATGCATGGAGAACTTTTCAAACGCCACCTTGTTATGACCTGTTGACTTTCCATGTATGAAGGATATAACTCTTACCACGCCTTCCTTTCAACTTCCTTTCTTTTGTCCTTACATGGCTTGATTTGGGCGCATTTTGTACCGCATGAAAGATGAAAATTGTTGACCTTTTGACTTTGCTTGCTAATTCCTCCTTGTTGAGCTTGGGCGCATTTTGGGCATGGTGTAGGATGAAATTCTTTGAATTCTTTGACTTTATCACCTCTCCTTGAAGTGGGCGCGTTTTGCTATAGAAGCAGGATGAAATTCATTGACTTCTTTGACCCTTTCTTACCTTGGGCGTATTTTAGCCTAGGAGGTGGATGAAACTCATACTTAGAAATTTTTGCATGCCACTACCTTGAGCTGGGCGCATTTTGGCATGAGAGCAGGATGAAAATCATTGACTCCTTTGACTATCTTTCATTTGGGCGCATTTTACCCCCTGAGCAGGACGGAACTTAACTCTTAGAAAATTTTAAAACTTTCTCCTTGAGGGTGGGCACATTTTCCCTAGGTAGGTGGATGAAGTTTATACTTAGAAAATTTTTCATGCTTCTTCATCAACTTGGGCGCATTTTACCCAGGCAGGTGGATGAACTTTGTGCCTTAGAAATTTCTCAACTTCAGTTGAGGTGGGCACATTCTGAAGGTGGTGAAGGATGAACCCCAGACTTAGTCATTTTTCCTGACTTCTACCAACTTCACAACGTCCTGCTATTTATAGTAAGTCTCTTGATTTTCATACTTCTGAAGCTCATAATGATTTGAAATTTTGAACGTTGGATCCTCACAGCTTCATCAACCTGTTGACACTGCTATTTTTAGTTGGCCTGTTATTTTTAGCCCATTTCTAAAGGTGATTTGCTATAAATAGTAACTGCCTACTTCTGATATCTCCATAGCTCCGATTGACTTGAAATTTGAATGGGGTGCTCCTCACCACGTGACCTGCCTACTGACACTGGCGCATGCAACTGATTTTCTATTTTTAGCCTATTTCCAAAATGACTTACTATAAATAGTAAGTGCTCCGTTTGACTTCAAATTTTACCAGCAGATAGCCTGAAGGATGCTGATCGCGGTGGTATACATCGGTTTTCGAGAATTTTTCCTTTTTACCCCTCTTTTCAGGTTCCGAAGCTGGAAACCCTAATTTGTTCTGCATGCATATCAAATTATCTTTGTTTGTCCTCGTTTTTGTTGCATTGTGATCAGCTCGTGATTCTGAATTGCTGGGAGGTGGCTGTCGGGACGCACCTGCTATAAATAGTAAGTTCCTTACTGAGTGATTATCTCCGTTTGCATGTCATACCACTGCGAAGCTCTCGAAAAACCCACAAGGAATATGCCAACATGCAAAGAAAACCCTAACATGCAAACCCTAAAAATAGCCTCGAAAGACTGAATTCTGAAAGTTGTCGTCTCGCTTTGCATGTTACACTGTTGCAAAGGTCTCGAAAAACCCAGATGGAATATCCAGACATGCAAAAAAAAACTCTACGTTGAAGCCCTAAAATTTGTCCCGGAAGCTGGACTGCTAAAAATAGAAAGTTGTCTATTTTCGCTCAAATTTTGTACGTGAGCAGCCTGATGTGCTCTAAATGCCGTGTGACTATCAGAATCTCAAAAAACGCTGAAGGACACCCTGTAATTGCACACTTACTAAAAATAGTAAGTACTCAAAATTAGATGAAAATTTGCTGAGAGCCTGCTGGAAGCACACTGACAACAATGTTAAGCTCTGTTTTCAATTTATTTACTTCATTCGACCTCAGACTGACCAGGAAAGATGAAACCCTAATTTTCAGACTTGACCAAAATTTCATGTTTTAAGCTCATAGACGGATACATCTCTGGAAAGGACAGACAATAGAAAGAGAGGGAGAGACAAAACTAGAGCCAAAAGATGAGGAACGGAGCAAAAACTAGGGGGTCCCCATTTTGAATGGGGTGATGTGTGAAAAGGTCACAACATCTGGCATCCCCACGGGAAAGTGTTGAAAAACACTTTAAGAATTGAACCTTGATTAATCTTCCTCGAACCATCATATAGAAAGATACTTACTCAAAAGGGGAGAAGAATCCGATAGTGGATCAAAACACCTTCATCTAAGACCTTGTGAGTGTGTGCATTCGTTCCATTTATAAACCATCTTGACTTCTAGAATTGGCCGTAGCAAGTTATACAAATATCTTAACTTCAAAAGCATCCTGGACATTGCCTCGCTGCCAGTCAGGCGTCCATAGCCCCGACGAGGTTATCGCTACAATTCTCACGAATATTGCTCCACTGCCGGCCAGGCATCCATAGCCCCGGTGGAGTTACTCGTATGTTCCCAAAACCAACATTTCATAATATTTCTTTCATTTTCTCTTTTCTTGTTTTTCAGATATGTATTTTTCTCCTTTCCTTTTGATTTCTCCGTCAATTCCTTGATTGGCTGGCAGGCAATGAAGCCTCCAATGGGTTTGAGAATTGTAGTGGCACTAAAGCAAGACGTAAGATTTTCACTTGCCAAGACCTTTCCCAGGAAACCAAAATGACTTAGAATGGAGATAGGTAAGATTTTTAAGGTCTTTAGACTCATGTGTTGAGACACAATAACGGGTTAACCTCCTGAGGCGAGTTTAATCACTAACTGGATGATGACAGGAGGAAAACAACCTTAGCTTTCTTCAAAAATTTGTGCAAATTCCAATGGAAAGAACCACGTTGTGAAAGTTAAACCATCATCACCCCCTTTGCAACGGGGAAACCCTAAATCCTTGCCCACTCCAAACCAAAACCACTTGAGTGGACGACTCAAGGGACGAAACGCCAAACCAAAAACCTAGAGGGCAACAAACCCAAAACCAAAATGAAACAAACCCAAAAGCAAAGAAAAGCAACGGGAAAGAAAAACCTAATCTAAATATGTTACAAAGTAGGCCCTCAAAGAGAACCTAGGACTGGAAATAATGCCTGAGGAATTTCCCATCGTCCGGCAATGGGATATCCCCTCCTGTTCATGTCTGTAACTTGAATGCATCATCTCCCAGGATCTCAGAAACTTGACTAGGGTCCAACCACGATTTGACGATCCGTCTATTCATAACTCCTTGATGCTTGGCCAGAATTTCCAAAGCTTCATCTCTTTTCTCCTCCAAGTGCATCAATTGAGACAGCCTTGTCTGAATCTGGTCCTCTTTCTTATTGACCTCTCCACGTTCTTCTTCTAGAATGACTTGTTGAATAATCTTCAAGACCTGCTCTGAGGAGATCTTACTCATGGCACCTATACTCTCTGAACTGAAAGCCTCGAGAATTCTACATGAATTGGGTAACGACAAGTCCTCGATGGAAGTGTTTTCTATCTCTTGCTTCGCTCCTTTTAACATAGAATCTCCGAACATCCCCTCATTCTCATTCCCACTTGAATCATTTTCAATCAACACTTCGGTGGAGGCAGGCGTATCTTCTAAAAGCTTTTCTCCTTTCGAGCTCTGCAGCATGAGGACTTCTTTCCTAATGGGCTTATATGAACCCAAATTAGTTTCCACGAACAAAATATCACTATTTTCACCACATTCTGTGATCATTAATTTGAGCCGTGGTGTACTTTCAATTTTTATCTGATTTGGAACTCCTCTCCAAGGCAACCACATGTGGGAGAAGTCAGTTGCGATGTATCCATTTAGCTTTCTGGACCAATCTCTACTCAACAACATACCATAACCATCAGGGATATCCACAATTGATATGTTAATGCGACTCTGAATTCTGGGATCCGCTGCCAACTGTATATGGATACTATTTAATTCTCGTATAACTGGAACTTCAGTCTTATCTAGCTGAGTCACTTTCTTGTTGGTCTGGAGTGGAATTATACCTAACGCCTGACATACCTTCAAAGGCATGGAATTACTTGATGCACCAGAATCAATCAAACAATTATGCAATAACTTTCCAAAAATTCTAACTGAAACCAGAAATGGGGTTGGCTCACCCCTCCCTTGATAAAATATTACTGGCTTTTTCCTTTCATTTGCTGAGGCATTCTTACTTTCATCTTTCCTATCCAATTGAACTTGGTCATCTTGGGTAGCCTCCTTCAGATTCCGCGTTTTCTCTTGCTTTTGTTATGCAGGAATATTAAACCGAACTCTCCTTTTATCTTCAGTCTTTGATTTCTCGGGAGTGTTTGAAGAACCTTGTACCATACCTACGAAGTTTTGAGGCTATTGCGGAGCCTCCCAAGAGTCAAATGGCGCGTGAGGCATCTCTTCTACCACATTCGTTTCTTGTGCTAGACGAGACTGTGTGACAACAAGAGGATTTCTTTGTGCACTGATTGTTCCTTGGGACGTACTCACAACGGGCGTTTCATACACACTTCCCAGAATTGTATCTCTGACCTCTGAAATCTTCATTAGCTCATGTAGTGGGAGATTAACTTTCATCCTTTTGAATTCTTCTAGCACATAAGAGCCAAGTCTTTTCACGTCCTCTCTAGGAAGACTCTCCTTTTGTTCTCGCCCAACTTGATGAACAGGTTGCTGAATAACCTGTTGTCCACTTCCACCTTGCGTTGCATTCTGCCTCTTGTACTCTAGAGAATCTCTTGGTAAACTTGGGTTGTTGCTCGCGTTGGGGTGCGGTGGAGTTGTAAAATTATTTGGAGGTATTAATGACATCAAAGGTTCACGTTGTTGGTGGTAATTCCTCTGATATACTTTAGGAGCTTCACCTCTAGCAATTTGAAGAGCTTGTACCTCCCTTCTTCCTTCTACCAAGATGCTGTTGTTGAGAGGCGGAAAAATATAACCATCTCTATAAAGAGACTCTTCTGGTGATGCATCTGTGGCATGAACTTCTGACGGTATTTGGAACTCTGGCATCCCCACGGGAGCGTTTGATGAAGCTAATAGAAATTGGTGATTAACTGGTGGGGGCGTATAACTTTGAAACTCAGGCGGGAAATTGCAATTTTCTATTATCAATGCCTGATCATATCTAGGTGCTAGGACTAATTCATATCCCGTAATTGGAAGGTTTTTTGTGGCCCCTGTATTACTTGCTTCACCCTTGAGAATACCGGCCACAACCTGGAATTCGTTACACTGAAGTTCAGAGTGCTGGTTCGTGTTATGTAACCTACACCATCCTGACGAGGTAGTTTCGGCCATATAAATTCTATCTACAGGACGGTTTTCAAGAGGTGGCGGATTGTCCAATGGTGATGGGACACCTCCATTGTTGGGCCCAATATTCCAAGACCTCTTCTGAAATCCTTGATTGTTATTTCTATACCCATGACTGTTATCTTGATGGTATCCTCGATGGGTATCCTGATGACTCTGATATCCTCGGTTAGCACCTTGGTGTGCTTGATAATTTCGTGGCATATTTGGTGTCTGATTATTTTTATTTTTGAGATGAGTCACCTCGGCTGATAGCCTCTTCACTTGTTCTATCAAATCTTTTATTTCATCTTTCTCCTCTGGAATTTTCATTGGCGACACTGTGTTTTGGAGATAAACAGGTTGTGTGACTTGCGTTTGGGACAAAGGCATCCCAGGATGGAGAACTAATTGACTTGATGGTGCTTGAACTTGATAAGCTGGCTGTGGAATTGCATTTAATGCCGTAACTTGTTGATTCAATGTTGAACAAAATGTTGGCACTTGATTGTTCACTGTGACTAAGCCAGTATATAGTGAGGGTCTAGTTATATTCTGTCCTAAACCTTGACTTACTTCAACAGCTTTAGCGTAAGCTTGATTTATGTTTGCTGGAGTGGGGTGAGATCTCATGAACATTGCAGTCAAAGGATCAAGTGCTGAATAGTAGCTTTCTCGAGCATCAGCAACAACATAAGGAGTGCGTAACCTAGTGAGGGCCTTTTGGAACCTATTGTTGAATGCATGAATGGGCTCTTTGTCTTGTCTTCTCACTTATGCAAATTGATGATAAAGTTCTACAGGGGTGATTGGTATACCAAACTTTCCGATGAAGGCCTCCTTCATCTGCTCCCATGTTCTTATAGATCCCATTGGTAGGTGAATGAACCAAAAATGAGCCTCTTCTCCCAAAGAATATGGAAATAGGCAGCAAGCCACGTCTGCATACCCAATCTGCCTATTGCGTAGGTGACCTTCAAACATCTTGATATGGTCCTCGACCGTGTAGTTAACATTATTGGCAATGAACTTAGTACAAAAATTTTTAGGATTCTTTGGCATCTCATGGTAGTCTTGAAACTCTAGCGGAGATGGGTTGGTAACCAACCATGTAGCACCGTTTGGAGCTGGTTGACCTCTTGGTTGAGCCATTGCTTGAATGGGTTGTCGTCACTGATACACAATAACTTGGGCTGATTGTTGTTGAGGTGTAGTAACTTGCAGTAGTTGTTGCTGAATAATCACTGGGGCAGTAACTTGGATTGATCTTGCTGGAGCAAACCTTGAAGCACTTGGTGGAGTTTTGAATAGACTAGAAATCTCTTCTCCGCTTGTTCTTCCTTCATTGGACTGAACTTCTTTGCTTGATCGAATTTCCTCACTTGACTTAACTCCTTTGCTTGAACAACTTTATTTCTTCTTCCTTGATCTCGTAGGTAGCTCTAACTCCACAAAATCTTTATATGAACTGGGCATAGACCTCAAGATTCTTTTCAACTTGTCTGGAAAAAACGAACTGATACAATCCAGGATGTAGCTGCTTCTTCTATGGGATTGTTCAATCCTGAGAGAACACCATCCTGACTTATGATAATTTTCTCCAATAGAACTTTTTGTATTCCAAACCCCTTCTATTTCAACACAACTGTATGCTGTAGCTATTATTCGCCCTCCCTCTAGCACCAATTCTGTTGACGTGGTTTTTGAGACAGCACCAACACAGAATAAAGTTTCCCAACGGATACTCTATCCTCTCTTGAACAAAGTATTCAACATGCTAAGATTGCGAGTGAGTTCATGCTTTCAACTCCAAGTTTCCGATAATGCGAATAGACTCAGTTGGCTCAATGTGATTTTGCTGGTATTTCAAGGGGGACTTACACAATTGTTCGATAGTTGACAGCAAACAACGGACTAAGGGATTTCATGTAATTCAAATGATTTGACAGGTGAGCACAAATTTCCTAATTCTAACCAGAAATGAACTGAAATTAAATGAGTGCAAAGATAAGAATATTCTATTCTACCCTAAAGCGTGGGACACGACGATCAATTCTCACAGACTTCAACCAAGCTCCGTTTTGCCTCACCTCGGACAGCTTCCGCGGAACTGGTGCAATCTTCAAAGGAGTGACTTAAGATATTTAGATCACGATTTAGCATGAAGACACCATCACAACGACGCATGCCAACATATAAACCATAATCGAAGTTAAGTTTCACAAAGTTCTAGTTGACCACGCAAGGCGAACCCACCGTCAGCGAGCCCACTAGTGGTATGGACAAGTGAAGTCTTGTTCAAATCGAGCACCACATTCCACAATTACTAAGTACTTGCATGAAATGAAATCTACTTTAATTTAAGCTACTTCAAGATGCTACGTGAATTGGAAGGATGAAGAAGCCTCAACAACTACTCACAACAAAGAAGAGATCACCATCAATGAAAAATTCTTTTATTATGAAAGCATTCATGACAACTTCTTACAAAGTATCCAAAGGGAAGACTTTCCTTCCTTTTCAATCTAAACTACTCTACCTTCTACTCTATCAATTTCTCTCGACTCCTTCTCTAAGCTCTGCTTCTACTTCTAATTCTAATTTCTAATGAGGTACAAATGAGGGGGACTCCCCCTTTTATAGTTGGCCAAGTCCAACGGATGGCTCAAATTACAATCGGCTGGATGGCCCAGATTGTGCCACCTCAGCCCTAAACAAGATTCACCCTAAAAACCGCCACTAAGAGGAGTGGGGTAATAAATGAGCCATAATGTCCATCATCCTTCTAGAAGATTCCATCTTTGAAACGCGTTCACACTATTCTCAATTTTCTTTTTGACGTTCTTCAACTTTGCTCGAGCTTTGATTCTTTTCTCCATCTTGAGTTTTGAAAACATTTCTTCCTTGTCACTAAGTCTCAACACTTAGCCATTTTCTTGCAACTTTTCTTCCTTCGTGATTTTGCTTCAAATCATCACCGCCTGGTCTCGACGTTCCTCCTGCAAAACAAGCAAGGAGAAGAGAATTAGAACACTTCATAATATAAATTCAACTCACTCACCAGGATTTTCACACTCTAACTTCCAAGCATTCATTGCCTTCGCATTCAAATTCTTCATGCCTTAGCCAAATTTCCAACCTCTCTTGCATTCTACTTGGGCATATCATCTTTTAGAAATTCATTTGATTAGCTGGGTTATTGACGATTTTGATTTTATTCATCTCCGGTTCAAGAAGATTGTCTTCAGGAAGAACTTGAGCAAATTCACCTAGGCAGTTTCTTTCAAATTCATCATCTGGAGGATTTCACCTTGAAAACACATTTCTTCACATTTGCCTTAGAAAATTTTAAAATTTCCCTTAAGAAAACTCATCAATCCAGTGCCCATCAAAAATCTTCATCTTGAAGGCCACAACGAAGCATGGAAGACTTTAAAATCAACTCCTCATCGATAATCTTCAATACCAGAAGAAAATTTTCTTTAGAACGCGTCGAATCCATGGATACCCAACGAACGGGTTCATTTAATTTTCTTGAATTTTGAACCTTAGAAAATATTCTATCAATTTAAATTCGCTCTTCGTCTTTGTGAACACCCTATTGCTTTGAATCGAGAAATTTTTAAATCCATCTTGCAATGCCAACATCTTCATCTTCGACAAATTTTACTCATCTTAGGAAATTTCATCATCTTGCAATTCTAGGCGTATTTTCTAAGGAGAAAATACTTTTCCTAAGAAAAAATTTGAAATCATCTTGAAAATTTTGCCTTGGGAAAATTTCAACTTGGAAAATTTAGCTTTGATCACTTTGCCTATGAGAGAAAATTCATCAACTCTTAGAAAATATTTCTTGAAAGCACACGTTTTATTTTATTTAAATTCCAACGCCCTTCACCTAGCAATTTCCAACGCCTAGCAAGTTTGTTTTAACTTCACCACCCTAGGCACATATGATACTTCATGGAGAACGCATTAAATTCTAACGCCTAGGCAATATTTTCTAACACTTAGGCATTTTATTGTCCAATGCCTTAACAATATTCATCACCACCTTGGGGCTTATTTGACACTTGAAGAGGAATAATAACCACGCCTAGGAGTATTTCAATTCTTATTCACCACCTTTCAACTCAAATCCACTCTTTACTTGGCGCATTCAAAGGCTAGAGAGGAAAGTCAACACTAAAATAATTCCATCTTGCACAACGCCCAACAACCTTCACTTGTCCTCATCTCTATTTGGGTGCATTTTACCCCTTGAAGTGGATGGGCACATTTTAGTAGGTGAGGATAAGCATCTTCCAATGCCTTAACTATTTTCTCTTCATGTGCCTTCTCTTGAGCGCATTTGAGTATGCATGGAGAACTTTTCAAACGCCACCTTGTTTTGACCTGTTGACTTTCCATGTATGAAGGATATAACTCTTACCATGCATTCCTTTCAACTTCCTTTCTTTTGTCCTTACATGGCTTGATTTGGGCGCATTTTGTACTGCATGAAGGATGAAAATTGTTGACCTTTTGACTTTGCTTGCTAATTCCTCCTTGTTGAGCTTGGGCGCATTTTGGGCATGGTGGAGGATGAAATTCATTGACTTCTTTGACCCTTTCTTACCTTGGGCGCATTTTAGCCTAGGAGGTGGATGAAACTCATACTTAGAATTTTTTGCATGCCACTACCTTGAGCTGGGCGCATTTTGGCATGAGAGCAGGATGAAAATCATTGACTCCTTTGACTTTCTTTCATTTGGGCGCATTTTACCCCCTGAGCAGGACAAAACTTAACACTTAGAAAATTTTAAAACTTTCTCCTTGAGGGTGGGCGCATTTTCCCTAGGTAGGTGGATGAAGTTTATACTTAGAAAATTTTTCATGCTTCTTCATCAACTTGGGCACATTTACCCGGTGGTGGATGAACTTTGTGTATAGAAATTTCTCAACCCGTTGAGGTGAAACTTGTCCCCGAAGGTGGTGGGGTTGAACCCGGAGACTTAGTCATTTTTCACGACTTGCCAACTTCTGGCGATCCACCTTTATTTATAGTAAGTCTCTTGATTTTTCCTTCGCCACGGAAGCTAGAATGATTTGAAATTTTTGAATCTTTGGATCCTCCGCGAGCTTCATCCAACCTATTGACAACTGCTTGATTTTGGTTGGCCTAGTATTTTTTAAGCCCATTCTGAAGGTGATTTACTTTATAAATGATAGCTGCCTTATGATATCTCCATGACTCCGTTGACTTGAAATTGAGATAAGTTATGCTCCTCACCACATTGACACGCACTAACGACATTTGGCGTACAAGCCCGATTTGCTATTTTAGCTTTGTTTCCAAAATGACTTACTATAAATGGTAAGTGCTCGTTTGACTTCAAATTTTACCCGATAAAATAGCCTAAAAGGATCGTTGATCCGATGGCTATGCAGGTTTTGAGAATTTTGCCTTTTTACCCTCTTTTGAGGTTACATTTGGAAACCCTAATTTAATTACATGCATATCAAATGATCTTTGTTTGTCCTCGTTTACGTTGCATTCACGATCGATGATTGAATTCTTTGGGAGAATTGGTACTTGAATCATTTGCTAAAAATAGTAAGGATTTCTTACCAAAGTGATTATCTGTTTGCGTAATGTCGCCTTTACTTGAAGCTCGAAAAACCCACAAGGAATATGCCAACATGCAAAGAAAACCTTGACATGCAAAACCTAAAAATAGCCTCAAAAGACTGAATTCTGAAAGTTGTCGTCTCGCTTTGCATGTTACACTGTTGCGAAGGTCTCGAAAAACCTAGATGGAATATCCAGACATGCAAAGAAAAACTCTGCGTTTAGGCCCTGAAATTTGTCCCGGAAGCTGGACTGCTAAAAATAGAAAGTTGTTTGTTTTCACTCAAATTTTGCACGTGAGCAGCCTGATGTGCTCTAAATGCCATGTGACTGTCGAAATCTCAAAAAACGCTGAAGGACAGCCTGCAATTGCACACTTACTAAAAATAGTAAGTACTCAGAATTAGATGAAAATTTCCTGAGAGCCTGCTGGAAGCACACTGACAACAATGTTAAGCTCTATTTTCAATTTATTTACTTCATTCGACCTCAGACTGACCAGGAAAGATGAAACCCTAATTTTTAGACTTGGCCAAAATTTCACGTTATAAGCTCACAGACGGATACATCCCTGGAAAGGACAGACAGCAGAAAGAGAGGGAGAGACAAAACCAGAGCCAAAAGATGAGGAACAGAGCAAAAACTAGGGGGTCCCCATTTTGAATGGGGTGATGTGTGAAAAGGTCACAACACTGAGGTTTGATAATGGAGGCGAGTATACCTTGAATGCCTTCAAAGATTTTTGTGCTCAGGAAGGTATCAAGAAAGAGTTGACAGTTCCATACAACCCTCAGCAGAATGGGGTTGCTGAATGGAAGAATAGAGCTATAGTTGGAGCAGCCAAGGCCATGCTTCATGATCAGGATCTGCCTTGGTTCTTATGGGCAAAAGCTTGCAACACAGCTGTGTATTTGCAGAATAGGAGCCCTCACAAAGTGTTGGGTAAGTTGACTCCAGAAGAGGCGTTCACTGGTAAGAAACCAAATTTGGGGCACATTCACATCTTTGGATGCCTTGTGTATTGTCACATTCCTGTTGAGAAGAGAACCAAGTTGGAACCTACTGCAGAGAAGGGTATCCTTGTTGGGTACAGTGAAACTTCTAAGGCTTATCGGGTTTACATTCCTACTCTCAGGAAAATAATGGTTCACAAAGATGTGAAGTTCGAGGAAGAAAGGGCTCTTCAAAAGTCAAGCAACTTGATGAATGAGGAGGAACACTCACCCACAGTTGAGCGGTGCTGTCATAATAGTGGTTTACAATTCCTGAGAGGAACGAATTTTAGCTGAAATCACATATTTTTAGAAAATATAATGATTTAAGCCTTTAAAAGTTCTATTTTAAGGATTCCAATTGAAGAGGGTTTGATCAAATCACCTTAAATCAAACCCCCTTGGATAGAACCTCGCTAGTTTTAAACCATACCTATAAATGCGTCTCCTTTACACCTATCAAAATCTTTGATAAAAAATCACTTTTGATTTAGCTTTTGGGGGATCAAATGAATTCATTTAAAATTTATTTCAAATGATTATGGTATTCCCTCATATAAACTATCAATGAATATAATTTTAATATGTTTGGTTTTGTTATGTATTTGTTTTAAGTTTACATTAAACATAGGTTTTCATTGAAAATGGGCTAACATTCTTCACATGTGGAAAAATAGAAGATTATAAAAAAAAAAATTAGAAAAATATGAGTGCACGGATATTGAAGTCCCTTGATCCAACAAAAAAATTAAATTAAATTTTGACATATACAAAAAAGTTACAGCGTTATACGATTATATGCGAATTATAATTAGTTTGACTTTGAAACTTGATTAAGGAAAAATATTCAATAAAACTATCTAACCAAGTAGAAACACTAGATATCAGAGTTACAAATCTAAAATTTGAAGGAATTAAATTTTATCCTTCATGGAAAAGTTATGTGTTATCTGATTGTGCGTCACTTTTTAAAATGTTGTTTAGAAAAATCAATTTTCATGGGAGATGGAAAAAAAGTGCAATTTGATTCCAAAATTTTTGAAAAAATATTTTTTAGAATCTGAGACAAAATTTGATGAGACTCTAGTTTACGCATGTTTTAAAATTCCTCATAGTTTAAAATTTGCTATAGGTGCACAGATGTGAAGATTTAGTTGAAAATAATAATTCGGTGTCGGTTGGCAAAATTGTAAACCACTATTATGGGATCACCACGAGGTAGCACAAATTCCTCAAACTTTAGTCCATAGGTTGGAGGTAGAACAAGGAAAGATGATCAGGATAGAGACAAATGAATTCCCTGCGACCTCAGTTCCAATTGGTGAGAGAAGGGAGAAATAGGGGCAGGCCCGAGCAAACATTGAGAGAGGCTCAAGAATATGTAGGTGATCCTCAAGATTTAGTTAGACAGAGAAGGGCTCCCAAACGTTATTTTGAGTATGTGGCACTTATGAGTGAATTAATTGAAGTAGAGCCTTCTAGCTTTCAGGAGGCATCCAAACACCAAGTGTGGAGAGATGCCATGGTGGAAGAGTATTCTTCGATCATGAAGAATAGTGTGTGGGAGGTAGTACCACAACTAGAAGATAAGTTTGTGGTAGGCTCAAGATGGTTGTATAAGATTAAGCATGCTGCAAATGGTAGTGTGGAAAAGTTCAAAACTCAGTTTGTGGCTAAGGGGTTTTCTCAGAAGGAGGGAGTCGACTATGATGAGACTTTTGCTCTAGTAGCCACGTACTCATCTATAAGAGCTATCATTTATGTAGCAACACAAATGGGTTGGAGGATTCACCAAATAGATGTAAAGACGGCCTTCCTCAACGAGGTGATTGAAGAAGAGATTTACATAAAGCAGCCAAAAGGATTTGAAGTACATGAGAGGGATTCTCATGTATGCAGGTTGAAAAGAGTACTGTATGGACTCAAGCAGGCTCCCAGGGCGTGGTATTCACGTATTGATAGTTACTTGCAGAGTGTGGGCTTCATCAAGAGTGAGGTGGATTCAAACCTGTACTATGTTCAGGTGAAGGGAAAACTTCTCAAATTGTTGTTATATGTTGATGACCTATTTCTCACAGGGTCAGAGGAGCTCATAGCACACTGCAAGCGGGATCTTGCAGGAGAGTTTGAGATGGACTTGGGGTTGATGCATTACTTTTTGGGATTGGAGTTGTGGCAGAAAGAGGGAAAGATCTTCCTTGGACAAGAGAAGTACTTAATTGATATCCTGAAGCGATTCAGGATGGAAAACTGTAAACCTATGTCAACGCCACTTGTGACCAATTGGAAGAAAATTGATGCTTCTAGATCAGAGGCAGTGGACCCATCTTTATATAGACAGTTGATAGGCTCTCTGATGTATCTGGTCAACACTAGGCCAGACATTTGTTTTGCAGTGAACTCACTCAATCAGTTTATAGTGGAACCTAAACGTGTGCACTGGATAGTTGTGAAGCATGTTTTGAGATATCTCCGAGGCACAGTTTATTATGGACTAAAGTATGCTCAGCAGGATGGAGTGAAGCTTGAGGGGTTTATTGATGCAGATTGGGCAGGCAGTACAACTAATCGAAAGAGCACTTTAGGGTGTAGTTTCAGTTTGGGATCAGGAGCAGTCTCTTGGTATAGTAGGAAACAGAAGTCAATTGCACTAAGTTCTGTAGAGGCTGAGTATATGGCAGCCAGTATGGCTACATGTGAGGCTATCTGGCTTCAGAAACTTCTAGCTAGGCTCTTTGATCAGGAGTTGGATCCTATAGTTATTTACTGCGATAATTGGAGTTGTATCAAACTCTCTGAGAATCCAATGTTTCATGACAAGTGAAAGCACATTGAGATCAAGTACCACTTCATCAGAGATTGTGTGGAGAAGGGGATAGTGAAGCTCCATTACATTCCTACGGACGAACATATAGCAGATATCCTAACGAAGGCCTTGATGAAGAGCAAGTTTGAGTTTTTCAGGGACAAGTTGGGTGTTGTGCAAAACACCTTCCTCACTAAGAGGGAGTGTTGATTTTTGTAGCTCAAAAGGTGGGATATGGATTTGTTTTAAAGCAGTTTGAGTTGGATATGCTTTAAATCACTTTAAAGCAACTCACGATTAGATGTGCTTTAAAACAATTCGAGTTGGATTTTTAGCAACAACAGGATTTTTATACTTTAATAGAATGTTTTCGAGTTTGTGAGGATAAGATAAATCCAAGAGTGATTTTATGTGTAATTAAAGCCAAAGAAAGCAAGGAAAGATTTTTTCCTTGCACGCTAAGTAAAACAGCTAGGCTCTATAAATGTAAGATTGCTGTAGCAAACTCATATTGTATTTTCGAAAGAAAAGTTTGTTGTTAGGCTAAACAGAAGATCCAACATTTGCAAGTTTTTCCCCACATTGGGGTTTCCTGGGTAATTCTGTGTTATTGTCTTTTTGTGTTTGGCTTCTTGTTATTTTTGCTTCTGCTGTTATTAGCTGTTAATTAACCCAGTTGTATTAATTGTTATAAATCAGATTTCTTTCTATGAATTTATTGTGCAATTAATCTGTTACTGGGTTATAGAAATTAACAATGTGAAATGAGGGCACCATGATGAGAATAGGTGTAGGCAACCCTCCACAAATAAACATGGTC
>VDFB02273190.1:0-85477 GCA_007258455.2 Sequoia sempervirens | reverse complement strand
ATTGATGTTCATAGCTACCAAACGATGAGATAAGAGAGAGGGTTAAAATATTGACTGAGAGATTACAAAACTTGAAAGTAAGCTATCATGAGGTCTTTAATTCTAACATAAGTTCATTCATAGTTTTATATTTTGTACTCTTTTATGTCATGAACTAAAATATGTGTTGTTTTTACAGGGTTATTTTCCTCCTCATGATGCTCTTGGCCATGATCAGGGTACTGCAAGTGTTTCTCGAGGAGTAAGGGTTGGTACAAGTGTCCATCCTGATCTTCCTATGCATACATCACATCATCTGACCCCATCATCCATGCCTATATTGTCATCTGAAATGTCAGCAACACATACCATGTAGGCATCCGTTAATGCACCCTCTGGCAGTGAACACATACCAGAACATGTGTCAGGACATGTACCTGGGGATGCAGAGGCCACTAGTACTGGTGATGTTTTAGCAGCATTTCCTGGATCTTCTTGTATTACTAGTACGAGAACATTGTCGGTCACACTTGTGGTGACCAAGGATTTCATTCCTATAAAGATAGAGAAGGTCTCAGGTACTTTAAAATGTTTTAATTATTATTATATATAATCCAATTGAAATTTACTTATTGATCACTCTTTTTAGACTATTGATCCCATGATCATTTTGCAGGAAATGATGTTTTTTATAAACATCTAAGTGATATTACATTGGAGCTCTCAGCCTACCATACATACACCTGGAATGCCCAAAATCAAGATTTAAAAAGATGAGCTCATTAATCATATTGTATTGTTCGTGATAAAATATTCAACCTAAACTGTCCTTAAGAAATGTACCTATCTAAAGTATGCGAGGGACCAATATAGGTCATATTTAGAGAAGAACAAAAAGTACGAGTGGCCCCCCATGATTCTGGAGAGGGAGTGGAAGGACCCGGTGTTGGATGGAAAGGAGAAGGCTAAAAAGAAAAAAGGAAAGACACCACCGGGCCAAGGAAGGTATGTGATACTATCAACAATGTAATTATATACTGATTACTCTTTCTTTTTACATAATCTAACGTATTTCAAACTTTTCATAGGCTGCCTGACACATCGAAGGCAATAAAGGCAAGAATAGAAAAGCACGGGAAACACAAACTTGGCTCTGGTGGTTATATGAAATTAGCCGCACGAATTGTAAGTATCAATAAATGAAATACTGCATCCAAATTATAATAAATTGAAGACAATTTTGGTTTTATTACACCATAGAAGCAAAATTCATGATCTTATGCAAAAATGTAGGGCTTTGAATTCAACAGAGTTCCCACAGAAGAGGACCTGAAGATTGCCTTCCAGCAAGGCTATGGAGCTGTGGCTGAACACCTAAGAGTCTTGACTGGGAAAACACAATCTTCCATTGCATCCGACATGCAGGTAAATAAACTCAATAAAGTTTATTTAAAATTGAATACTTGTGCAATCTATTCAATATTAATTTCCACCATAAATTAATTACATGCCTATTTGTTTTAAACATTCAAGCAATGATAATATTGGACATGAAATTGGAATGCAGACTAGTGAGAGTGGAGCACAACGTGCAGATGAAGGTCATGGTGTGCATCCCGGTACTTTAGAGCATGTAGAGCGTGATTCGGCTAGAGAAGATCAGGAATATGATGTGGCCCCATCAAGTAAAGAGGACCACTCTAAAGTTCTTTTAAACATATTTAATTACAATTGCTGTATTAATTAATGTAACCTTTCGTGTTTCAACTTTAGAGCATGTAGAGCATGATCAACGTGTTGAGCATGATTAGGCTAGAGAAGATCAAGAACATGATGTGGCCCCATCAAATAAAGAGGACCACCCTCATGTTCTCTTAAACATATTTAATTTCAATTGGTGTATTAATTAATGTTTAACCTTTCATGTTTCAACTATAGATCAGGATTTAGAGGGTGTTCAACATGTTGAGCATGAGTCTATAACAAAAGTTCAGGAACATGATGTGGACCCATCAGGTAAAGAGAACCACCCTAATGTTCTTTTAATTAATGAAATACTTGTAACAATAATAATAAAACATATCAGTTTAACATTTCTTTCTTATTGCAGCAGACCCCCCCTTGCAGCGGCATCCACGTCATGAGTAGACGACTAGATGTACATTAAGATCACGAGCAGAGGGCATAACAACTAAAAGGGGGACATATATTGATTTAGAAAATGATACTCCACTTCAGCTTTATGTAACTTTAAAAAAGAAACAAAAAAAAAGTGATTGTAATCATATCATGACAACCATATTTTTGATAATATGTAAAAAACTGAAAGAATGAATATTATATGTTAATGAATGAATGTGAATATGTTAACTAATGAATGCTATATGTTAATGAATGAATGTTATATGTTCTTAATGGATGAATGAATGTTATATGTTATTAATGGATGAAAGAATGAATGTTATATGTTATTAATGGATGAATGAATGATTAATGTTATATGACTGGGTAAGGGGAATTGAGAGTAATGTGAGGGGGGGGGGAGGAGCCAAATGAGCTTCCATCGTCACGTGGTTGGCCTTGTTAAGTAAAGAATATTAAACTATTCTCGAAACAAAGAGAAGCTCAATAAGGTAATGCACTTTTCAATATAAGAAATGAATCGTTTGAAACATCAAACCAATATGTAGTCTGTATGTATGATCAGTCATCAGTCTCCGTGATGGTACATTTCAAAGATTTTTTTTTTTTTAAATTGCATTGTTTGTCGCAATTTCAACGAAACCCACTGACGAATCGCAGAAAAGGTTCGACGAAGTTGCTATAGCTATGATGAAGGTTTCGTCATAACTCCTTGCCCATTGTGTTGCCATTTCGATGAAATTTTGGTGTTGTTTCGACACTACTACTTGCCCATTTCGTCGCAATTTTGACGCACTTTTGGTGTTGTTTTGATGCTACTCCTTGCCCATTTCGTCGAAATGGAAATGAACTTTTGGTGTTGTTTCGACACTACTCCTTTCTCATTTCGTCGAAATTGCGATGAACTTCTAATGTAATTCGTCAGTGGATACACGAAGTTTTCGCCGATATTCCGACGAAAGTCCGAGTCATTTTATGATGTCGACGAATGATGAATCTACGTCATTATTTCGACGTTTAATTTGTCATCGACATTTCGACGAAAAAATAGCGACAAAAATATTTTCGTCATTTCGTCGCTTGTCCGACAAAGATTTGTCGAACGACCGACGAATGTCCATCAGAAAATGGTGTCAAATTCAATAGTGTGAATGAATAAGATATTTTGCACCTTGTTATCAATATGAATATTGTACATATGATGATTGTCTCATTTCGTGTTGTTTCAATTGATGTTATTTATGGTGAAAATATGCATTATGAGGTTAATGAAACATGTTGATATATCTTGTGAAGTTTATATATACTGCTATTGTTGTGAGCATTTGATTGACATGAGTTTATGACAATGGATGCAGGTATGTGAACCATTCCTCCAGGCAAAGGGGAAATATCACTTGGGAGAGGGGCTTGGTCATTTAACCGGTAATGTTAACTATTTGAGCATACGCACACATCATTATGGGTTTGGAGGAACCAAGTCAGATAAGTTGGTCTTGATAGGTCATCCATAGGCTTTAGGAGTCTTGTTTACTTTGTGATTTGTGAGTGATGTTTATTTTTCTATCAGACTTACTATACTGTGATCATTGTGTGGAAAACGTGAGTGGATATAGTGTATAGGTTGAGTGGGTATGTATGCACATGTATACATTATGTACACGTATCCATATGTATAAACATATATATACAAACGTATGATCAACAAATGGATATGCTCATACATATGTGTTGACATGGTATACATACACATACGTATACATAGAGGTATATATGGTTATACACATGTATATACATACACACGCTACCTATTATCTATGGATATAAACAATATTGTGATATTATTGCTTGGTAATTTACATGTATATGTATGTATATATGTATATATCGATTTGTGTATGGATATTAAATGATATATACATAGATACGTAAATATATATGTAAATATATATTTATATATATTATATAATGGGTAAATATATGTATATATATTATAGTAAGATAATATATATATATATATACATTATGAGAGTAATAAGGAAAGTATATATATATATATGAATATATTAGTAATTACATAATATATATATATAAATATATAGTTTAAAATATTTTAAAACTCTAAAGTGAAAAATTAAAAGATTAAATTTTTACTTGGAGTAAATATTTAGAATGGAACTATAGAGAAATAATATATCTCTTGCATTGTGCTCTCATTTCTCATGCCTTAATTAGTGGAAAGCATTGCATTTCAGTCCCTATAAATAGACGCTTTTCCATTTTTCATTTAATCTCTTGTTGAATCCGAGTTTTATATTTTTGAGCTTTCATTTCCATTTCATAATTTTGTATGCAAGCTCTATTTTCTGAGTAAAAATACAGAGGACATTGCCAACAAATTACCACATTTAGAGTTTAGCTCCATTACAGCTGAATGAGAAATCATTTAAGAGTTCATTATTGAGTGAGAAATTATTTGTGAGTTCATTATTGAGTGAGAATTCATAGAGAGTTCATTTAGAGTGAGAAGCCATCATTTGGGAAGTCGATTTTAGTGAGAAGTCACTATTTTTTTGAAAGCTTGATTGGACGAGGGACTGGAAGTACAAATTGAGAAGGAAAAGCTTTTAAATAGGCATGGAACTTCTTCATTTTATATCTTTTAATTTGATATCTGGTTTTTATTTTCTTGTGCTTGTTTGTTTTCTATAGTTATAAAGGGATAGAACTATTAAGGAAAACATTTAAAAGTTATGCATAAAAGTGAGTTTGTGTAAGGGAATTTATGTAAAAGGAAATTTGTGAAAGGGCGATTTATGTAAAAGGAAATTAAGGGAATGGTTTATTTGTATAGCATAAAAGGGAAAATTATGTGGAAAAGATAAGGGAAGGGTTTTAAATGCATTTATAATGAGATTTCAAGATTTGTATGGTCTTTATATAAGGAGAATATAATGATATAGTTATTATCTATTAAGTTTGAAATGATGGCAGAACCAAGTACGGTCTTAAGCTTAAGTTATTAGGTTGAATGAGACAAGCTAAACATTCCTAGGATACAGATTTCTTGATTAGGAGTTATGTTACTGTTACCAATTTTTTGCCTCAGCTCAATTGGTGGAGCTGGCTGAATGATATTATATCATGAGGTGGAATTACAGTTTAAGTTCAAATGTTGTTTCGCATTGTTATCATTATTTATCAAGTGTCTGCTATGCATTTTAAAAGGAGATGGATTTTTAGAATGCCATTCAGATATTGCAGAATTAAAAGAAATACATAATTGAGCAAATGACCAAAATAGCATTTCAGATGCTTTCTTTTATTTCATGAAAAGACTCATATTTTACAAGGCTTCATTTGATTTCAAGAATCAGATATTACAACATTGCATTTAAATGCATTTTCTTTTCAAACGAAAAGCAAATAATTGAAATCAAAGATCCACACAAGCCATGGATGTGATTGTTACAATACATTTCTAATAGCACATTGCACTACTAAAGATGCAGAAAATAAAACATATAAGTGACGACATAATCATCATTGCCTGATTATCGACGTTCGATGCTGATTGGTGCAGCTTTGTCTTCTCGAGCTCCGTTGACCTGGAAGAGAAGAAGAGGGGTGTCAGTGGCTCCGATTATGATGTAACCTATATGAGGCACCCACAATAGTACAACCTACTATCAACCATGCATTGAAACAATCAATCAAGTGTAGTACGAAAGAAATGAGCTGAGGAGAAATAACAATAATCTGATCATCATGTTCTGTTTTTATGCTAACAATGTTTGTTTCCTTGTGTAGGTATAGGTAAAATCATGTAGCTGAACATTATTCGAGGACCAAGCATGTGGAGAAAAATAGGCTCCCACGAGGGTAGAGCTCGACATGCTGCCCTATTCATTAATGGGCTGATTTTAAGATACATTATCATGTTCATTAGGAGAACTTAAATACAACTCAAAGAGCAAAAAAAAAATTGATCCATCAAGCAACTAAACCAACTATGCATTCATAACAATCAGGTTTGTTTTCTGAAGGCTACAGGTGAACAGTAAGTTTAGTTCACTAAATGAATTTAATTGAGTACATATTACATCAAATATTGCTGCAAAGTTCATGTTTTGTGTTATCTTGTTGATCATAATTGTATATGTCATGCAAGTTTCAGTTCATCAATTCATTCTTTTCACAGTCTAGGATAGTGAACAGGCATGCATTATGCCTTAATGGTTTGTTTTGATTCTCATCATGAAGAGACTAGTTCTGAAAGCAGTTTGATAAGTGGAACATAAAAATGCATGAAGAGTACCATGTTGCTCAAGAGTACAAAAGGCAGACAGTGCATTCAATGACAAATGATAACCAGCTCTAGTTTAACAGTTTCATTCTAGAATGGTGCTTCTGAGGCTTTAAATATGCATAGGAATTGGTGAGTAGAGGTGGTTCGTGGTGTTACAATGTTGCAATTCAAATCTCTACATAGGTCCAAAAGTTGAAAGCAAAGGTTGATGTGTGATTGAGTTAAGGAATCCAAAGGACAGTGTTGTGTACACAGTTTTAACGAGAGCTTAAACACATAAGTGTTATGTTCAGAGTGAGCAGACTATGCATGAAAAATGTAGTATACAAGTTCATCCAAAGACAAATTCTTTTTCAAGAGGAAACGATGATTTTGTCAAAAGGAAATGATTATAAATCAAGCTCAAATTGTGTGTAGCTATCTAGGAGAGCTACAAAAATGTCAAATGGAGCACCGATTAATATGGGCCAATTACTAAGTACAGATAAACACACAAATTTTGATTTTCATCATGAGTTTCCATTTCTGAAGGAAGATTAAAAACAAACAGCATATACCCACTTGGGGTTTCAAATGAATGTCAGTTTTCCTTGTTCCCAGCTGGGTGTTTGGTCAGATTTATTCACATTCTGGACAGTTGAGGCCATGTGATAGTTTTAGCAGTGATGCAATAGAGATACATTTTTCTTCTTAAAGTGCAGAATGTCAGGTTTAAACTGAACACATTTGAATCTCGAGTACCCATTTTAGGGTTCAAGTTGCAAAATACAGAAAATTCAAGTACAGTGAATACCCAAGTAAGGAGAATGCAATAAAATATGAATGCAAGTTTCCTGAGTTGGATCAAGCCATATGAATAGTTTCAGAGCAAAGAAATTCAGTTTTCTTCAAAAATAGATTAATAGCTATGTTTCAGGAGTACGAAATACAACCATTCTCAATTATCTATGGTACCCACATGTGGGTTTGTTTTCAAAATACAGTAAAGGAAATAATCATGGTGACCCATGTGAATTTTTCCCGAGATAGCAGTTGAGTCAAAATGCGAATTGTTGTGTTGAGCCAAGTTCCAGAAAATACAATTCTCTTTAGAAATTTCAAATACCCACATGTGGGTTTGTTTTCAAAGTACAAGAAATACAACAATGGAGAAAACCCATATGGGTTTTACATTCAAAAGCAGTATAATACAAAATGTGCAAATTTATGTGCTGGTTCGAGCTTCAAAGTAGAAGAAGTGCAGCTTTCATCTGATTTTCACAATACCCACAAAAGAGATAGCAGGGAATAGCAATGAGATGTAATTTCTATGATGAATCGAGAAACAGAAAGGAGAGAACACAATTTTATTCTATTTTTCATAATACCCATATGTAGAAATGCTTTCAGTTAGACATAATGATCAATTTTTTTGTTCTGGGTCAAGCGCAAAATTCAAAAGAATGCTTCATACAGTGCTCATTTGGCACGGCCAGATATGGCCAAAATCTATGAGTAGAGAAGGAACCCTCTAAGTCTTTAGAGAACAAAAGAAAGTAGAGAGGAATTACCAGTTCGAGGCCGAAGTAAGCACTCTAGCCGTGGCCAAGAGTTCCAGATGGAGTCCAGAAGGCAAGATTTCGAGCCTTTAGAAGATAGCCCAGCTCTAAAAGTGGGTCGAGAGCACAACAATGATGGATATGAGCACATGAAATGCAAGATAAAGAGATATTAGAGTGTATTATCCGCGGCCATAAGGCCATAATGAGCAGAAATGAAGCCACCAAATTAACTTACCCTGCGCGCAAAGGCAGAAGCATAACCCGAGAGCTCTCTCATGGAGCCTTCAACAAAGCTCAAGCTCATGATGGCATGGAGGAGCAAAGGAAAGGAAAAAAATCAGAGAATAAGTTCATACAGGCCACAGCCTTAGGGCCTTTTAGGTAATCAATAATGAAGTGAAGGAACTTTGATACAGACAGAATAAAGCTTACCCACTGAGGAGCTCATCTTTCTGAAGGAGTGATGATGATTTCCAAGGTGCACGAGCTCAAATTCGACACAATCATGGTGACATATTCTTCCAGTCAGAGCTCTTTCTTTCAAACTCACGGGTGCAAAATGAAATCATGATTAGGTTTGGCATTCTTTTCTTATGCCCTAATTCGAGCTATACCATAAGCATCCAGAAGGTTCGGTCAATGCACATGTCAGATCTCGAAAGGAGGCCGAAATTCATAATGTTTTCATTATGACTTATTAAAATCTAAGTCTAAATGTATATGAGGGGGGCCGAATTCCTAAAGTTGGTCGATGGGTTAGGTCTTGGTGATTTATTTCTTTTGCCTTGGTGAGATATAAAGTGGTGAAATATGAAGCCTTGGGTATGATAATATTGATGGATATCTTGTGACCTAAGATTAGTTTTTGATGCCATATGACCTAGGTTCTTTTGTTTAGGGTCAATTATATTTTAGGGTTCTGATTTTAATTGATTTTAGAGAAATCAATGAGTTAAGGTGAGAAGAGATAATTATGTGTTTTATTTTTATGATTTTTTGAGAAAATCAAAATATTGTAATGGAGAAATAAGGAGCCTTTCTTTTTTGCAAAAGATTTTCAAATCTTTAATTGCAAAAAATAGACAACTTGTGCAAATCTGCATCCTGTAAAGCAGAATCATAAAGCGATATTCTATAAATTGCTTTGTGTTTTCTTGCTATTTTTAGCAGATTTTGTTGACTTTTCCCTTGGTCAGATTTCAGACCTATCTTGGAGAGATAAGATGTTTTTTGAGCTTTTAAAGCAAGATTAGCCTATTTTTAGAGGCTTGACAATGTGATCAAAAAAAGCATTGTGCTTTTTTCTGCTTTTAGGCAGTTTGAAGCTTTTTTTCCTTGAGCTTTTTCTGAGCTCGGATTAGGGTTTCTTGAGAGCTATGTTTTGATAGACTGTCTTTTCAGCTCTCCTCTCTCAGTAGTTCAGATCAGTTTCTTGCTCATACACATTTTTGAGCTTGTAAACCTTTTTGGTACCCAGTTTCAGATTCAGGCAAATACTCTTTTAGTTTTAATAGAATAGCAGATTTCTCCTTCTTATCTTTTGTCTCAGATTTTGTAATGGCAATCTGATGTATTTGTGTTTTCAAATTAGAATCCTTTTATGTCTTGCTGTTATAAGGTTGTGTTTCAGAATTACATGTTTCAGGTTGCATGTTGTGTTTGTTTTTTTAGATCTTCATGCAAATCACTAATGGGATATGTGCCAATGAGATTGTGAGAATTACTGCAATAGAGAAGTTGTTATGAGTGGTTAGGTCTGAATTCTTATAGGTTTGGTGAATCATCTGTTAGAAATAGGTTTTTATGTTCAGTCATCTTTTATCCTTTTCCTTAGAGGTTATTTTAGAATAGAATTCATCATTCGGAGAACCAACTCACTCTGGAGATTCCTTCTTCGTTTAGATCACCCACATCTAAAGAAGGTTTCCATGTTTCAGTAGTTTGCTGAATATTGCATTCAGCAGGGTGCAAAATCTATTAACAATAGTTACAAGACACCTGAAGACTATTATATTTCTAAGTAGATAGTTTTGTTGTAGGTAGTCTGGGGTGACTAAATACCCATTGAAAGACAGCCTACGCGTAGAGTAAGATAGCCCCAAGTCAAATCGGCCCTGAGTAGTGTAAGTGATAGATGACTTACTCAGTCATTTACTGAACTAGAATACTATGGCCATAGTAATGTAATGTACCTACATCCTCTTAGATCGGACGATGATTACATTGTCAGTTCACCGTGATCCAATAAGTACATAGTAGTTTGGGATTGTGGGATTTACAAGGATCTAGTTATGTAGGACACACCACTATGCTCAGTTGGTTAACAAAATCAGTTACTCAACCAATCTCTTCGATGAAGGGAGTGCCATTCATTAAAAAATGAATGTGCGGGGGACCACATTATAAGTCTGTGGTTGGAAAAAAAGCACCCGAGCAATGTTTCTCCTCCACAACAGGCGTATGAAGAACCAAGATTCAAAAGGGAAGATCCTGGACCATCTTACTACTATTTTTGCAAAAGTTTTTAAAGTTGTGTATGTATTCTTATGCTTTCGTACTCTGTTATTTACTTTGAAAAGGAAAAGTTATTTTAATATGAAAGGAATTAAATTGTATTTATTGTATGTATTTTCAATTGAAAAGAAAAGAGAAATTTTTTTACAATGTTTATTACTCGTTTACTTTCGTTTATAAGTTGTAAAATTAAGGAATTTTTATTTCACGTATGGGTTAGGTCATTACATGTGGTATCAAAGCTACTAGGTTTAACTCTGGAATCTATGAGCTCATTAACTTTTCCTTTCCAACATTATCTAATGTTGTGAAAAATTCTTGTGTCAGGATGGTGCGTATCAGATTGACAGCTTGAAAGTTTGTAATCAAAAATGAATGTTACCTAAAAGCCAAGAAGGAAAAGGAAGTTATTGTTAGAACCATTAAAGGAACCAACTACGATAGTGCAATCTGGTTGAGTGATATAGAAACCTTTGGCCATGCACTTTCTTGAATTAGCATTGAGAAGAGAAAGATGAGAATGGAGGCAATGTATAATTACCTTATGGTTGTCTCACCTGAAGAGTCAGAATTGTCACCACTTTCCAAGGACATGCCGTCTGAAGGAAGTATAAACCTTGCACTTATCTTTAGGGATCCTAGGGTTCAACCACTTGTTGAAGTGATAGAAATTTCTTCGAGTAAGGAGTCTGAAGGTTATACACCAAGGACACCACCTATGGAGAAATGGTCTCATGAACAAATGTCTGTGAAAAATTTAAACAAAATTGTTGATGAACACCATACTGACATTGCTTCACGCAATTATGTGTCAGACAATAAATCCAAAGGATATTACCCTTTTTGGGATAGATATGAACAAACGAGAGATGAACAAAATGAAAGAGAACAACAATTGTCTCAGTAAGTAGGATATACCCCCTTAAGTTATGAGTCTGAGAGCAAGTCAAAAGGATACTCTCCTCTTGATTACTTGAAAATTTAATCTATGTAATCGATGGAATATTAATTCCTCTTAATATGAATAAAACAATGTTTTTACCAAATATATCTATTGTGAAATCTGTGTTCATATGAATGTGTTGTCTTTGTAAGTATATACTTTACATAGTAGATAAATGATGGTAATATTAACATGAATAGAACGTTTAGGTTAAACAAATTTTATAATCATGGTGAGGAATTATGAAAGAACACGAAGCAATCTTGGAACCAGTCATGATGGTGAACAAGAAACAACTGGAATGGAAGAAAATCTGTATTAGATTTTTGCAAGGTTGGCCAATCTCGAAAAAGCAAAAGTTGTGGAGGTACCTATAGTTGAGATACCTATTGCCAACAATGAATGAGAAATTTCATCACATGGGAAAGATATTAACCATAATCATGAGAAGGAGAAATCTCCTACACCATCCATAGAAAAGAAGAAGAAAATAGTATCCACTGAGTTATCAAGGGATATGAAGAAGATATACCCACTGAAATTTGATGTAAGTGTCAGAGGAGATGAAGTCGAAGTATGGTTGGTACAAATGGAGAAGTACTTCAAAATAAGAAATTATGACAAAGTAACTAAGGCAACTTGGGGTGCTTATCAGTTAGCAGGTGAAGCCTCTAATTGGTGGATGAATAAGAAACTAGAGCTGGATATAAGTTCATGGAAGTTAACTTGGAATGAGTTTGTTGAATTATTTTGAAAGAGATGGTTACCCCAACTCTTCTATGATAAAAAAATTAATAGACTTTGAAGAGTTAAAACAAGGAAACATGACAGTACATGAGTACTAGGAGAAGTTTACTAGACTTCTTCATTATGTCCCAATATACCATAAAGATGAGTGCTTTCATATCAGAAAGTTCGTTTTAGGACTCAATAGTAAAATTGGTGGTGAAGTGGACATGCATGGACCAACTACTATGGACTTGGTATATGAGAAGGTTGTAAAACAAGAACAAAAATTGAAGACAAATTCCATACAATAGGAAAGGAACACAAGAAAGATGCTGAAGTTACCAATAAGATAGTTCCTAAAAAGGAGGAACCTATTCAAAGTGTTGTCAAACTAAAAGGGAAGAGATCTCATTATGGTGGAAAGGAATTCAAAAGAGATCGCAAGAGGAGAAATCCTATTACTGGAAACACTAACAAAGCAAGTGAAAGTATAAGTAAATTTGGAGAAGTTGTTGGAAAAAGATGACCGAGGTCAGGATGTTTTATTTGTAAAGGAGACCATTATACAAATGAATGTCCCAACAAAGCTTCTGGATCTCAATCTCATGGCAATGCACTACCAAGTTAGCAAGCAATGTTTCAGCAGAGGATTCATGTTGTTGTTGATGATCGTCAAGCTGATTATCAAGTGATGCCAATCGAGACAACAGGTACTTTGTTTGGCTTGCCTATTTCTATTTTAATTGATACGGGTGCTAGAAATTTTTTTATTTCTCCTAAGATAGAAAATCAATTAACTAGAAAGGCAAGACACATGGCTATGTCATGGAGTGTTGAATATGCAAACAACACAAGAGCAAAGGTAGACCAATGTCTGTTTGAGGCTAGGATAGAATTACCTAGTTTCATAACCGAAGTCAATCTTTATGTTGCCCCTCTAGGATCGTATGATGTTATCCTAGGAATGAACTGGTTATGGAGAGACAGAGCTATAGTGGATTGTAATGCTAAAACAGTTGAATGTTTAGATGACTATGGTAACCAAGTCAAAATTCAAGGAATACCTAGAGAGGTAAAGGTCAGAAAGATAATAGCAATGCAACTTTTGAGAGCTAAGAAGAAAGGGTGTAAACTCTTTGCTGTAAAAATAGAAAATGTTGAGTATGAAAATGATTTTTATTTATTTTCAGAGTCAACAAGAACTAGGAGATGGAGAAATTGAGGAAAGCGAAACTGATATGGAAAAATATCCCATTCTAAGGAAATTTTCAGATGTTTTTCCTGATGAATTACCTGGTTTACCACCAAAGAGGGTGTTTGACTTCTCCATTGATCTAGTTCCTGGATCTGAACCTATTTCCAAAGTTCCTTATAGAATGACTGCTACATAACTCATGGAATTGAAAGCACAATTAGATGAATTATTGTCAAAAGGATTGATAAGACCAAGTGTTTCACCATGGGGAGCACCTATGATATTTTTCAAGAAAAAGGATGGAATGCTAAGACTGTGTATAGATTATCGTATGCTCAACAAAGCTACGATTAAGAATAAGTATCCATTACCCCGCATCGATGATATTTTTGACTAGATGAAAGGAGCAACTGTATTTTCAAAGATAGATGTGAGATTTGGGTATCATCAGCTAAGAATTAAAGCTGAAGATATCTTTAAAAATTCTTTTAGAACACAGTATGGACATTATGAATTTATTGTTTTACCATTTGGGTTAACAAATGCATCGACAATGTTCATGAATCTCATGAATAGTGTATTCAGAGATTATTTGGATAAGTTTGTTTTGATTTTTCTGGATGACATTCTGATATATTCTAGAAATGAAGAACACAACAAACATCTTGAGATGGTTTTACAATGGTTAAGAGAGAATAAGCTGTATGGAAAACTATCAAAGTGCACATTCTTTCAGAAGAAGGTCCATTATCTAGGACATGTTATTTTAGCAGAAGGAACTGCAGTAGATCCTATGAAGATTAAAGCAGTAGTTCAGTGGCCTATACCAAAAAACGTATCCGATGTGAGAATTTTTAAGGGATTGGCAGGATATTATAGAAAATTTGTGGCAAATTTCTCTAAAATTGCTTTTCCTATAACTTCATTATAGAAGAAAGGAAACAGGTTTGAATGGAATGAGAACTATCAAAAAGCATTTGACCTACTCAAAGAGAAGTTAACTACCACACCTATCCTTAAGGTACCTGATCCTGAAGGGAATTTCACAATCATAATTGATGCATGTGGAGAAGGATTAGGTGGAGTATTAATGCAAGATGGAAAAGTGATTGCTTATGAATCTAGAAAGCTTAAGCCATATGAGATGAATTATGCTTTACATGATTTAGAGTTGGCAGTTGTTGTTCATGCTTTGCAAATGTGGAGACATTATTTGTTGGGAAAACCCTTTGGGCTTAAACTAATCATAATGGATTAAAGTATCTTTTTACTCATCCAAATCTTAATGCCAGACAGAGAAGATGGTTGGAGTTAATAGTTGATTATGACTTTAATATCAGTTATATCAAAGGAAAAGAAAATCGAGTGGCTGATGCATTAAGTTGAAGACGCCATATTTCTTTGATGGTAGCAATTCATACTAATTTTAAAGAGAAAGTACTCTAGAAATGCAAAGATGATGAATATTATTTACAAGTAAAGCAAGCACTGGAAGAAGATCCACAAAATTCTAGATATGAATGTTTTTAGTTTGAGTCTAATGGATTGTTAAGGTACAAAGGTAGAGTGTATGTGCTTGATGATAAAGAGTTAAGGAATATAGTATGGAAAGAAGTTCATGAAGCACCATATTATGGTCATCTTGGAGTGACAAAAATGATGGCAGATGTGAAACCCTTATATTTCTGGAAAGGAATGAAAGGAGATGCTGCTAATTTTGTAGCAAGTTGTCTTGAATGTCAAAGGGTAAAAGCTAAACATCATCATCCTGCAGGATTGTTATATCCTCATGAAATACCATAATGGAAGTGGCAAGTAATTAGTATGGATTTTGTACAAGGATTGCCTATGTCCAGGAATAGACACAATTCCATACTAGTGGTAGTTGATAGATTGAAAAAAGTGGCACACTTTATACTGGGAAACTTAATTGATGGAGCGCCAGTCATTGCAAGAAAGTTTGTACAAGAATTATTCAGGATGCATGGAATTCCTGAGAAGATTATTTTTGATAGGGATACAAGAATTACTTCTAGGTTTTGGAAAACTTTGTTTTCTGCACTTGGGACTCAGTTAAATATAAGTTCAACATATCATCCAAAAACGGATGGGTAGACGGAAAGGGTGAATCAAGTATTAGAGGACCTACTTAGAGTATATTGCATGGATCAATAGTATAAGTGGGAAGAATACTTACCCTAGGTCGAGTTTTGTTATAATAACTCATATAATTCTACTATAGGAATGGCTCCATTTGAAGCTCTATATGGTCGAAAGTGTCAAACTCTGATAAGTTGGGATAAACTTGAGGATCAAATAAGTCTTGGACCAGAGATGTTAGTAGAAATGGATGAACAAATGAAGGTTATTAAGCAAAGGTTAGTAGAAGCTAACAGTCGACAGAAAAGTTATGTAAATGCCAAGAGAGTGCCCCATAATTTTTCCATAGGTGACAAGGTACTTTTGAGAGTTAAACCTCATAAGAGTTCCATCAAGTTTGGAAAGTCTTCTAAGTTTTCTCCACATGATGTTGGACACTTTGAAGTACTTGAGGAAATAAACCATGTAGCTTACCGAATCGCCTTACCACCTGCTCTTGCCTAAATGCATAATGTCTTCCATGTGTCCTATCTTAAAAAGTACATCCCAGGAGATAGTCATGTTATTGATTGGACTGCTTTATAGGTAAAGGATCCCAAAGTAATAACTCTCGAGATCGTAAAAGTGTTGGAGGTATGTAAGCTTCACTTATGCAATAGGGATGTCACACAATGCAAATTTCAATGGGATCAGTACACAGAGGACTTGGCAACATGGGAAGACTATGAGGAAGTTCGATGAAAGTTTCCTAATATTCTTAAAGCTTTTGAGAATAACGAATAAAATATATGTATTTGACTTTTTATGTTTGAAATAATGCCTTAAGTCATTGGGGATGATGATTCATAAGGCGGGGAGTATGCTACACCCCGATTGTATAGCTACTAAGATATTAGTACTGCATAGGGAATAAATGATTGTAAAAGACAATTATGTGAATGAATAAGATATATTGCACCTTGTTATCAATATAAGTATTGTAAATATGATGATTGTCTCATTTCATGTTGTTTCAATTGATGTTATTTATGGTGAAAATATGCATTATGAGGTTAATGAATCATGTTGATATATTTTGTGAAGTTTATATATACTACTATTGTTGTGAGCATTTGATTGCCATGAGTTTATGATGGTGGATGCAGGTATGTGAAACATTCCTCCAGGTGGAGGGGAAATATCACTTAGGAGAGGGGCTTGGTCGTTTAATCGATAATGTTAACTATTTGAGCATACACACACATCATTATGGGTTTGGAGGAACCAAGTCAGATAAGTTAGTCTTGATAGGCCATCCATAGGCTTTAGGAGTCTTGTTTAATTCTTTGTGCTTTGCGAGTGATGTTTATTTGTCTATCAGACTTACTATACTGTGATCATTGTGTGGAAAATGTGAGTGGATATATGTGTATAGCTTGAGTGGGTATGTATACACATGTATACATTATGTACACGTATCCATATATGTAAACATATCGATACAAACGTATGATTGGAAAATGGATATGCTCATACGTATGTGTCGACATGGTATACATACACATACATATACACATAGGTATATACAGTTATACACATGTCTATCATACACACACTACCTATTATATGTGGATATAAACAATATTGTGATATTATTTCCTGGTAATTTACATGTATATGTATGTATATATGTATATATCAATTTGTGTATGGATATTAAACAATATATACATAGATACACAAATATATATGTAAATATATATTTATATATATTATATAACGGGTAAATATATGTATATATATTATAGTAAGATAATATATACATAAATATAGATATATATACATTACGAGAGTAATGAGGAAAGTATATATATATGAATATATTAATAATTACATAATATATATATATATATATATGTGAATATATTAATAATTACATAATATATATATAAATATATAGTTTAAAATATTTTAAAACTCTAAAGTGAAAAATTAAAAGATTAAATTTTTACTTGGAGTAAATATTTAGAATGGAACTATAGAGAAATAATAAATCTCTTGAATTAAACTATTGTGAAATAATAAATCTCATCACCAAATAAAAGTGAATTGAGCTATTTCACTTATAAGAATTTAAAACATATAGTTTCAATGAGAAATCAAAATATTTTATAAGTGAATAGTAAAACTTTTGAAAAAGGAAAAATATTGCTCTTAAACCTTGAAAGAATTTCCCGTGAAAATGGTGCTTGAGGAAAAAAACTGCAGGTCGCCTGGAAGAAGATTTCAACCAATGCTGGGAATGAGGGTGACACAACCTGTAACTAGTGAGGTGTATGGAGTATTGCCTTGACTAATTCACTAAATGATGAATCATTTTCATAGAGGCACCATTACGGGCAAGTTTCCTATAGGTGGTGATTTCTCCTACTGCGTTGAATTATTCTTGTTTTGCTGGCTCAAAATGAAGTTGAATAACTTCTAGGTTTGATTAGTAAGGGGTTAGAAACCTGCCATGTTTCTCTTTGAACGTTTCTGGGCATTGTGCTCTCATTTCTCATGCCTTCATTAGTGGAAAGCATTGCATTTCAGGCCCTATAAATAGACGCCTTGCCATTTTGTATTTCATCTCTTGTTGAATCCAAGTTTTATATTTTTGAGCTTTCATTTCCATTTCATAATTCTGTATGCAAACTCTGTTTTTTGAGTAAAAATAAAAAAGAAAATTGCCAGCAAATTACTACATTTAGAGTTTAGCTCCATTACAACTGAATGAGAAATCATTTGAGAGTTCATTATTGAGTGAGAAATTATTTGTGAGTTCATTATTGAGTGAGAGTTCATAGAGAGTTCATTTAGAGTGAGAAGCCATCATTTGGGAAGTCGATTTTAGTGAAAACTCACTGTTTTTCTGAAAGCTTGATTGGAAGAGGGATACGAAGTACAATTTGAGAAGGAAAAGCCTTTAAACAGGCATGTAACTTCTTCATTTTATATCTTTTAATTTGATTGTTGGTTTTTATTTTCTTGTGCTTGTTTGTTTTCTATAGTTATAAAGGGACATAACTATTAAGGAAAACATTTACAAGTTATGCATAAAAGGGAGTTTGTGTAAGGGAATTTATGTAAAAGGGAATTAGTGAAAGGGGGATTTATGTAAAAATAAATTAAGGGAATGGTTTATTTGTATAGCATAAAAGGGAAAATTATGTGGAAAAGATAAGGGAAGGGTTTTAAATGCATTTAGAATGAAATTTCAAGTTTTTTATGGTCTCGATATAAGGAGAATACGATGATATAGTTATTATCTATTAGGTTCAAAATGATGGTAGAACCAAGTATGGTCTTAAGCTTAAGTTATTAGGTTAATTGAGACAAGCTAAACACTCCTAGGATAAAGATTTCTTGATTAGGAGTTATGTTACAAGACACTTGAAGACTATTCTGTTTCTAAGTAGATAGTTTTGTTGTAGGTAGTCTGGGGTGACTGAATACCCATTGAAAGACATAGCCTACGCGTAGAGTAAGATAGCCCCAAGTCAAATCGGCCCTGAGTTGTGTAGGTGATAGATGACTTACTTAGTCGTTTACTGAACTAGAATACTATGGCCATAGTAATGTAATGTATCTACATCCTCTTAGATCGAACGATGATTACATTGTTAGTTCACCGTGATCCAATAAGTACATAGTAGTTTGGGATTGTGGGATTTACAAGGATCTAGTTATGTAGGACACACCACTATGCTCAGTTGGTTAACATAATCAGTTACTCAACCAATCTCTTCGACGAAGGGAGGGCCATTCATTGAAAAATGAATGTGCGGGGGACCGCATTATAAGTCTGTGGTTGGAGGAAAAGCACCTGAGTGATGTTTCTCCTCCACAACAGACGTCTAAAGAACCAAGATTCGAAAGGGAAGATCTTGGACCATCTTACTACTATTTGTGCAAAAGTTGTTTAAGTTGTGTATGTATTCTTATACTTCGTACTCTGTTATTTACTTTGAAAATGAAAATTTATTTTAATATGAAAGGCATTAAATTGTATTTATTTGATGTATTTTCAATTGAAAAGAAAATAAAAAAATTGTTACAATGTTTATTACTCGTTTACTTTTGTTTATAAGTTGTAAAATTAAGGAATTTTTATTTCACGTATGGGTTAGGTCGTTACACTATTTAACTCTTCTTGGGAGAGAAGCGGGGCCGCAGATGATGTCATTGGAGCCTCTTCTTATATAGATGTCCACTGCTAAATATAGGTAGTGAGATTTACCACTTGTGCCTTTAGCTCTTCCTTTGTAGACTGGTCTTTGTTCATCTGTTGCATGATAGTGGCTACAGACCCATGAAATTCATCTATTTTCTGCTCACAGGTTGTTGGTCCTAGATTGATTGTCAATATACTATAACTTTGGCCTTGCATGGCGCCCGTATCTTTATCTACTACAAGGGTAGTAATTTGTACTATTATGGATTCAAAAGCATCCACCATAATATGAGACCGGACTCTAGGCTTCTTCTCCTTTCTTATGTTTGTTTGGGCTCTAGCTAGTATTGTTTTAAGTCTAGCCTTCAGATCAGTAGCCACTGAAGTCTTCTTCTACAATTATTTTTCCAACCAATCAGGCACCTTGGTTTTCCCATTGGGTGATTCATGATCACCTTCCTCTCTTTGTTCATTTTGAGGCTGTTCCTCCTCATGTCCATGACCTTCTTGGTTAATCCTTTCTTCTTCATACGAGTCTTCAATTTGTACAATCTTTTCTTTTTCTAACTCGGTAGAAGCTACGTTTTCTTCAATGACATCTCCCTTCTGGGGTGCCTTCCCTTCTACATGCTCGAGCTCAACATGATGCTTAGGCTTGGGGCCCTTTCTTGGTGCATCTTCTTCTTCTTTATCTTTCTCTCCCTCTTCCTTCTTTTTGGGAGGTACTTCTTCTTGGATAGAGCCCTTATCTTGACCAATTAGTGGAGGTTGTTCGAGTATCTCCATATTTACATCAGTGTCAACTTTTTCCTAAGAAAGATGCTCCTCAGAATCGGCCTTCTCACCTACATCTTTGAGTTGTTGGGACAACTCATCCAATTCTTGGTATGAGGTTTCTACTATATATCTTTCATTGAGGGCCTCAGTGTCTTCCTTTGAGGAATGTGATCTTTCTTCTTCAGATGCCATTTTGTCCAAGTTTATGTTTAGCCTGCCTTCTGGGTGCTCAAAGTAATCATCTTGATAGAAGCCCTCGGGATTTTCAACTATATCCTTCTTAGCCTCCCTTTGGCATTCTCCATGACATTTCTCCATCTCTTCAGAGATCTGCATTGTGGCCTCCATCTTTGGTGGCTCTTTAGGTGGCAGAGGAAGACGTAGGGCAGTAGCGAGTTGGGCCATAAAAGCCTGTACCTTGGGGTCCATGATCAACTTGGAGAATTTAATGGGCATGTTTTGCATGTAATCCGTGAAAGCATGTGGCAGAGTAAGAGGAGGCATAGTGACAGTGGCTATCATAAGCAGTGGGGTAGAGAGAGTGGGTAATGGAGGAGGGAGCGAGGAAGATGATAGTAGGGAAGTAGTAGATGAAGAGGAGTCTAATACCATTATTGGGGCCGTTGGTGAGGTGGAAGTGAGGTGGACTGAGATATCCACAGTGGGTGGAGATGAGACAGGCAATGCCTGGGAGGGGGGAGGTGGAGGAGTGGCAATGGTGGCAGCAGCAGCGGTAGCAAAGGTGGTAGGTAGTGAACGTGGCCACTTGGTTTCTATTTCTCCTTTGTATTGGGGGTCCTCCTCTATGGTAGGCATTTCACTCATGAATCCCCTTGTTATTTTTAATTTCTTAGACGATTCTTCCTCCATAGTCTTTCATGAGTACACCTTGTGCTTTGGCTTTCACTCAGGTGCATCTTTTCTTTTCTTTGACCTTGTCGTTGGTGGGGACTTGGGTGCCTCTTTTGATGAGGAAGTAGCTTCTCCATTGTCTGTTTCACTTTTGAGTTCATCCTCAAGCTCACCATATGTTAGCTCAACACCCTGTATCTTGAGTTGGGAAATCTGAGCATCTATCCATTGTCTTATCCTATTTTCAATAGGCTATGTCAAGATATCAAGTTCAGTGACCTCATCTTCATTCCAATCTATGATAGCTAGGGGCAAGTTGGCCACAAATTTAAATCTAGTATCATCGATTACATTGCCATCTTCCTCCACTACTTGGTCTGGCACGAAGAACAGATTTACTGTCTTCACGAATTGGACCGTCATCCTCATGTAGTGCCTCATCCGTACTTCCTTATCATCTGCACAATTGGCCCATAAATCCTCGAACTGAGGTCGATGAGCATATTTCCTTCCAACCCATTTCTTCAATTTCACATATGGGTCCATTCTCCCTCGACTTGTGTGGAGGTCTAGGTTGTACTCCAATTCCTTTTTTGAGTACTCCATGCATTGGGTAGCGGGACAGGAGTACATGCCTTGCCCGAAGGTTAGGAGATATGGGATCCCTGCTCTATGTTTGTTGCTCAATAGGGTGTGGGCATTCTATATTTGCTGAGAAATCTCCATCAGGATCATGCAGTTATTGGGGTAGCGTGGCAACTTGTAGGTCCTATCAAAGAACCCTTCTGTTCTGATATATGTAAACTTTGGGAACTGTATGAATAGATACCCAAATCGTTGGATGAAGGCTTTGGTGCTATGTGACACCCTCCTTTCAAAGTCTCCTCCTAGGAGTCTGATGATGTGGGCAATGAAGGCATCATTTACCCTTTGATATTCCCTCTTGAAGTTTTTGTATTGTAACTGGGAGGTAGCGATCGTATACCTTGAGGTCTCCTTTCTTTGCTCCTAGGTTGCTTACGATGAAGAGTTCTTTGTACAAGAACTTTTTTGCTAGGAGGTACCCTAGATATGAGGTCATATAGAATTTGGAGGTTTTCTTTACAACCATGAGTTAATTATGCATGTTATCACTAATCATCTTGGCCCAGTGGAACTTTGTTTTGCTCCAAACAATTAATCAGCAGGACGACGCTGGGGTCATGGAAACCCACAAACAACTGCCCGCAACAAAAGTTCCGCAATGCAAACCTGGCGGTTAAAGTCTTCAGAAGGCAATTTGGCATGTGTGGGAATTGGTTATAAGGCTCTTGGAGTCATTTTTTTGATTATTATGCCTTTGTGGGCTAGGGGTATGTGGATGCAGGAAGCTCAAAGGACGTTTAGGATCTCATTGTTAAGAAACGACAAACAAAGCACGACGCCTTGTAGGAGGAAGTCCATAGTGCGGATCCCTTAGGTGCCTTAGAGGTTGGGGTGTGACATTCTTCAAACAAATCGATGGAGGTGATGCGGGTGGGAACTAGTGGGCAACCATCATGAGTTGGCTGTTAGGCTCGGCATTGGAGGGGCGGTAGTCTGTGTAGGTGGACCCACAACGAGCCAGCGAATCCAACCTTAAGTGTTAGCAACTATCAATTTTTTGGAAGGGAAGAATTCCTTGTGGGACTCGCTATGCGGGAGACTGTGGGTGCAAGGGCATTAGACAATGGCATTAGAGGAGTAGCCACTTGTGTGCGGAGGCCCACACTAACCGACCCGCATAACACTTTAACTTAGTCATTTGCAATAGACTTGGAACAACAGCGAGGGGCAAAGTCTACATTGCGGGTAGATGAACTAGCTTTGCTACTTGTATATGACATTTGAGCAACAGTGGGCCAAGGACGGTGGCTCGTAAGGAATGATCCGCAAGTCCCTCCTGGACTTAGTAGTTTTATCAATTGGTAGAGACGATCTCGACGGGGCCCCCAAAGCGAAAGGGAGACAGGGCTTCACCGCTACCCAATGAAAATATGGGGATGGCCGCCTATGCGCCATGGCCCAAATATATAGACCCACCAATGGGTTAAGAACTAGGCAGTCTCTTTGAATATTTTTAGGATTAATGAAGGGGCGACAATGACTGTGGGCCCCGTGGTGCAGAGAGCGGCTAAGGCTAGGTCGTTGACTTATGGCGATAGAGACACAACTGCCCGCATGCATAAATCTGCATAAGAACCTCCGCATAGAGTGAAGAACTTGGCCTTTTTCTCATTTGGGTTATGGCGTTAATTAGAGTGAAAGGTAATGCTGCGGGTTGTAGGGGTATTCATGCAGTGCATGAAGAATGACGTCTAAGTTATGGGGTCTCGTATCATTTCGAGGGCACCGTTTGAACAATTTTTAAGGAAGTTTGCGGTGCGCGCGAGTGAATTTAGGCAGAGCCGACTATTGGGATAGTCGTCGGGTGTTTAATCATTTTCCTCAAAGATTTATCATTGTTTTGCAAGCCCTGGCCACAAAAAGATGCATTTTAAGATTCTAAGGGCATACATACCTGGAAATGACACAGGAATTCAATGAAGATCTTTATTTTGATCCAACGATAGCTTGTGTGGGTGTAGGGCCTAGGTTCGCCGTTTCTCTCCTCAAAAATTCAAATTAGCGAGTGTGAAAGTGACAGGTTTTGACTTCTATTTATAGGCGAAATTGCATTTATGGCCCACATTAAATGTGAAGTACAACAACTGATGAGGTAGGTGAGATGCAAGAAATCAGTGAATCAACGAAGAGCAATGCAGGGCCTGCAAATCAGAATGACCCTCGAGTCTCGCCACTGATAAATGACCAAGGGACGACGACGCAATGGGATATGGGACTTGCCATGTAGGTGGATGTCCAATGTTGGCCGTTGGAGGGATGACGAAGGGATAGTGGTGAGACATAGAGGGAAACCCGCAACTACAGATCCGCGAGACTCAGAGGACACCAGGGCAATAGACTAAGGGTTCAATCCGCATGGAATGGCCTGCAAAAGCCAAAGACTTAGGGAATTTTGGGGGGATGAATTTGGTCAACTGAGGAATGATGACTTTGATGTTCCTGACCACTTTAAGCTTGAAATTAGGGGCACACAAAATGAGGCAAAGGTAAAAGCAACCTAGTGAAAGCGAGAGGAAAGAGGGGGTCCCTGTTCTGAATGGGGCATGTGTGCCATATGCACAACATTTCTCAAGCATGCATCACATATATACAAGGTGACTAGCTTATACACATCATAATTGCAATAGTGAATGGCTCACACACAGATCACATGTACAACTCTGACTAGCTCAAGCATACATTGCATGCATATAATACATCACATGTTTGAATACATGAAGAACAACCGGTAATATGAAAATATATGCAACCTATTGCATGCATCATCCCATTGCCTAATTCACAATCATATGATCCAACTATGATAACAATCAAGCATCCCATACTATTTGATGTCGTCATTGACAAGGCACTAGTATAATAATGTGCACACACCTTAGGCCATTTACATAAGTAATTACAGAGTGACTAACATGTACACAACGAGTGAATGACACATCCACAAGAGTGACTAACACCTACCCTTTTAGAGCATCTTAGATAAAAATGAAAGTCGATGTATTACGTACTACACTGTGGGTCCCATCCTTTTCCTTGATCTTTTGCACCAATTATGATGATGGAAAGCATACCATACTACTTCCAATCATCACCATTAACATCACCATTAAAGTGTAAGTAGAATAACACATAACAAGTAACACACAAAAAATCCCCTAATACACCAATGCTTATCCACCCTATGCAAGTGGATTATGTGGCCAGTGGTGAGAGAGTAAATAATCAGATGAGCTTACAGTGCATAGGGTCACCTTCTTAATGACCATTCACCCAGGTGTTACCTAAATCTAATAATCTAAGATACCATTACCCACATTAGGTCATGCCGAAGCTATACTAGGAGGTTGGTCTAACTATTATCTACCTATTCTTCATTAGGAACTCTCTTCCTTGCAGTCTATCAGACGACTAAGAAAACAAGGTAGCCCATCACCTACATGTTGCTAGCCTTAAGGCATACATGCCACAAGAAAAAAACCACCTTGGATGGAGAGGAGTAGCCTATGTATTAGAGGTATACAACCTCTACCTATGCCCTCGTAAGGTCCTTACTCCATCCATTACTATAAAATTTAGCACCTATACCTAACTTAGCATTATAATTGGAAAAGAGATTCCTAATTAACAATAAGTAGATCATGATTGATTGATTTAGGAGCCTATACATAGTCATATAATCTTGAGGTAAAATTTCACAACACATAAAAGAAATCACCTAGAACCAACATGAGACGATCTCAACTCAACATGTAAGCACTACCAAGCAGTCAAATTCATTCCCTTCATTTAGCTTACTATTCAGAAACACATTATGTATTAAATACAAGTTATTAGGTTTTCTTAACTCTTCCACAACCATCTAATACCCATTTCAACATCATCTAAAGCCTACTAAAGAGAGAAGGTCAAACCAATTAGGAACAACTCCAAAATATTGGAGTTATCCCCTTAGACCTCCCCCCTACGAACTTGAGGTCATAGGGGCATCCTTCATCCAAGGACTACCTACATACCCACTTCCAAACGGGATCAAAGTCAGACATAGTTCTCCTCACTAGGAACATACACACACATACCCTAGATAATAAAGGTTTTGTTAATGTTTTCCCTTAATTATACAACTCTTAACAGTAGTTAGAAAATCATAACTAAGTTCACTATTTACCAACTTGTACTCTATCACTTCCCTTCAAGGATATCGAGTCTTGACTCAAACTCCACTTGTTATTATTCATAAACCGACTTGAACATCCCAAGGTTTGTCTTATCAACATAAGGGTTAGGCTTATTACTCAACATGAAATCACCTTGGTTCACACAAACCTATAGGAAAGCACTCCCATTTGAAATTCACATTAGATTCAATATTGATATTTTTATACTCAAGGGGTCAATAGATATCTTGTCGTCATAAAAGTCTTTTACCCCAATACCCAAATACCATTCTAGAATTATATAGCATGTTTTAATATTGAATTTAGCAAGGAGGATAAAATGAAATTAAAGAAACTTATTACACCTATTATAGAATTTCCAAATGGTCTATGATTAAATGCATCTTGATATCTTCTCGATATATAACACTACATCTAATATTTCCAATATCACAAGTATCTAAGCCTCATAGGCCTTACAACATAGGTACATATCTTGACCTTAGCCATGATTCCCACACAACATACCATCCAGGCCAACACAACCATAGAACCCCTTCCTTAGTTCCCATGATAGTTCCCTTATTGGGGCTATTATGCTTAAGAGGTCAATAAACATCATGTAGTCATAATATTGATATGATGCAAGAATGATGTAAAATCCTCTATAAGGCTCTCGATGGTGTCCCACTTTAGTATGATTCAATGATATTGAGTATCATAATAATATATGACATTTTTCCTATTAAAGCCACATAAATTCCTTTTGAACATCAAAGACATATGTCAATGTTTACAAACTTGCGTTAAACATGGCCAATGTTTGAGTCACACTCTAGATAATTGACAACACTAGGCTCATCGTATCTTCATTTAAAGATATGCACTCCATAATATTAGTAGTAATAATATTTTTAATGTTCTAGTTTCTTTTTCCTTATGGTGTAACCCATTAGTCTTATAATAGCTTGGTTCTTGGACTAGATAAGTTTTGCACTTGACATTTATAACTAAATGCTTCTTGTAATTAGTATATGCTAGACAACATGGTAGGATATCAACCATATTATAACATTTCTTGATATAATTATCAAGTATAGGGAACTCATGTTTAAAACACATCCATTAATCTTCTATTGAGGCTTATTAAATAAAACTTTATATCATATACCAAATTGTCATAGTCTTTGAAATTATTGTATTCAAGATAAGTACACCATGTAAACTATAGTGCATTAGTCAACTATAAGAAGGCATACAATGGTAATGATAAGCTTGTTTAGAATATGATTACTGCTAAAACCATACTTAAGACATGTGAAAACATTATGTTTGTTAAGTCATTATATAAAGATATACCCTTTAATAAGAATAATAATAATATTTACCTGATGATTTCAATTATTAAATGATACAAATTAGTATTCACCTTTAACTCATTATTAGATCCTAATAGATATGATTTAATGAATCTCTAACCCCGACAACATTCAACAATTATGGACATGTTTTTGTTAGAAGTATCATAATCTAAATAAGGCTAATCATTTTGAAATGGCCTTATTCTCAAACGAAACAAAGACGAGGTGCTGATGAACCGTTCAGCTATTATTCTTGATATTAACAAGGGTGCTTTCAGATTAAATAATAGCAGGAACCCTTCTGAGAACAAGTAAAGAATGAGAACAAAAGGGGTTGCCTATGCTAGCCGCTACATGGAGTGTTTAGCAAACCAATTTTGTCCATATCATGTCCCAACGTCCTCTTTCAACCGTCACATTTACCAGGACGATTGTAACTGTAGCATCTGACAAAATTTCCATCCTTGTGCTTTGATAGAGGTCTATCTCCTATTCCAAAAACTCTCGTTTTAGCATATGCAGAGAGGATATGGGCAACTGTTGTGGAATTTGGCTTTACACCTACCAATTATAATCGCTTCAAAGTTTCTATAGTATATCCTGCAATCTTTGCGTTCCCTGAGACCATGTTTCCTTAAGGGATTTCATCGATAACTTGGGCCTCTTCATGCTCCCACTTTAACTACACCCAAAATAGCATGTCCAACACTCCAATGCTTCCCAACGGCTACACCAAGCTTTGAATCGGCTCTCCTCTTCACTTCTCACGTTCCCTTCTATTCCCGCACAATTCCTCACCTCTCCTCTACTACTTGCAATCAATGATTTCTCCTCTCCATTTTTCACCCTCTTTTTCTTTGCCCGATACACCCTTTACCCCACGTTTTCTTACTAACACAGTCTGAATGCCCGTTTAGGGCAGTTGTGGGGAGGGGGTTTATACACTGCCTAGGCATTTTTCTTTATCCGAATAGCCTGTAGGAACACCATGCTACATTAATGGTGTGGCCCTTTTTCTCGCTGCACCCTTTCCTTTTTAATGCGATTGCAAGTCCTCACATTCTCTTCTTAATGTGGGTTGTCTCCTACTATTCTTTTCCTTTCAGCGTGTCCATGTTTCTCAATTATTTCATACAATTTGTATCAAAATACACAACAGAAGAAACAAAATCAGCAAAGAGTTAGAAAACAACAAGAAGTAATTTTGGTTGGGTTGGCGGTTGTTTTGTTGTTTGGCAAAAGCGGTTTCAATTTCATTCGTGGATCCCATAGTCTGACTAGTCTCATGGACATAATTAGAAACATTCATTCATTCATCCACCATGGAAGTGGATGACTGGATAACATGGAGATGTGACAATTGTTAAATCCATATGGTGGTTTGAGTGTGCAAACGTGTTTATTGGTTGTGGAAGCCTAACTGTGTATAATACTTTATCTTAGTATAAGATGATAACATGAGCCTTCAAACATTATTATGGATATCAATTTGTATAAGCCTCTAATTAAGATAATTACTTTATAGGTTCATTATGGGTGATGGTTTTATAATTAATCATGTTGGATTAAATAATTAGTATAAGCCTCTAATCAAGATAATTACTTTATAGGTTCATTATGGGTGATGGTTTTATAATTAATCATGTTGGATTAAATAATTAGTATTGTTAGGTTATGTAATAAGTCATGTTCAATTTTCTTGAAAAATTGTATAATTCACCCTAGTTTAGATTGTCTATTTTACCTCTCATCTCATTGTTTTTATCATGTAGACCAATGATTATTTCATTGTTGATATCATATTCTTGCAATATGAATATTGATTTTTTATTTAGTTATTATGTTGTGAATTATATAATTTATTGTTGAAATAGATCAAATTGTCATTTAAGATTAATTTTCCTTTATGATTTACTTGTTATTGTTATGTGTTAAGAAGTTAGCTTGAATTCTTATGGATTAAATGACACCTTTTATTGTTGCAAGAGTCGTTCATTTTTTTTTGCTCGGTAATAAGATTTTATATTATTCAAGAGTAAAATCAAAGTACATCATTATTTTCAACGGTGAATCATCACCCTGTTGGCGTTTAAATTCGCACCTCTGGAATGCGTATTTGAACATACAACTATGCACAGATAAACTGCTCTTCAAATTAGGAGGGGAAGCTCCCTCTTAATTTGAAGAGCAGTTTATCTGTGCATAGCTGTTTGTTTCAAATACACATTCCAGAGGTGCGAATTTAAACGCCAACAGTTTTATGGCGCCCATCGTGGGGCACGAGGCATTAAACAACAAAGAAAGCTTAGGCTTTATGTCACGGGTATGACTATCTGGCGTCCTACTGCTCCAGTTCAACAACCTGATCTTACACCTCCAGTTATCCAGCCGAGTTTCTAGATAATTGAAGGAGAGCAAGTAGACATTATCAGCAGCCTAAGGAGTTTCATCTTTGAGAAGAAGGAGACCCCTGCTCAGTGGAGAAACGCTGCTGTTATTCTAGACAAAGAGGAAGAGAAAGCCAATATTGTAGCCGGAAGACTTGTCTTGCCACCACTCGCGTGGGACTAGACAATCCTGGCTTACATAGTCTATACAAGAAGGAGAACAAGAACAAATCTGCTCTTTCGAGAAGAAGTTGATCCTTTCCTTCCACAGACACACCCTACACAAATTGGAGAGTCATCCAACACAGTTCCTGAGTTCAACACCATACCTATGTTCGAAGAAGAAGAACCCAAAGCAATGGGTGACAACAACAACAACGATGATCACAACAACTGCAATTGCAATCGGAGAAGAGGTCCCCCATTTCCTTGGGGTGATCATATTGGAACTTTGGCCCTAGGAGAAAATCATGAATTTCCTAAAGGGTCAAGGAAGCACTTTCCACAGTTCCAAGGTGATGGAAGTCAACATCCTGATGATCATCTTTTAGCCTTTTCAATGGCTTGCACTGTTTTGCATGTAGCTCATGAAGATATTGTTGTACGTCTCTTTGTTGAGACTCTCGCGGGAGCTGCTGCCGAATGGTTTAATCACCTAGAGCTTGGTTGCATAAACAACTGGAATACTATGACCAAGAAGTTTCTTGCAAGGTTCAAGCCAGCTGAAGATAGCCACCAGTTGTTCGTTCAGCTCTCAAATTCAAAGGAGGACAATGAACCAATGAGGGAGTTTGTGGCAAGGTTTAACCGCCTAGTCACTCATCTTTCATATACACTCAATCCATCGCCTGAGATCTTGTTGAGCAGTTTTATTAACGCGCTTCCATCAGAGATAGCTTTTATCCTGAGATCGGCCCACGAGACAAAATTAGGAGACGCACAACAAGGTGCCATAGAGATTGAAGACAACATGATCACTTCAGGAAAGATCAGAGGAGATGCTATTAGGCCTTTGGTTCAGAGTTCTGTTGATCCGTTACTTCAAAGGGTTGCTAATGAAGTAACTATTCTCAAGAGGCAATTGCCACTTCAACCTACACCTCTTGCTCAAGTTGGACCACCCCCTGCTTTACCTGCACCACAATCATATCAAGCACCTCAACAGCCTTATCAACCTCAGCAGCCGTATCAACCAAGGAGAAATAATTTTCAGCCTTACAACAATTACAGGCCAAGAGGGCCACCTCCACCAAAGCAAGCGGCTGACAATACACAAAATGTCATGTTTTTCTCTTTTCATGATTCCACTGAACATACCGGCGCCACTTGCCCCGAAAAATGTCAGAATGAATGAGATAATGGGATATGCCGAAGCTACACCTGCACCAAGTTTCATACCAACTCCAAGTTTGAATGTTGTCTTACCTTAATCGGACAACTTCGATGGCGACTCCACAATGGGCTACTTTGAAAGTGAACTCGATTTTGAAGATCAAGAAGAAGATGTTCGTTAGTACTCTCTTGCAGTAAATCCTAAGAATCATACGACTTCTGTGTTCACCAGAGCTCAACATCTGAGGGCACACAAAGAAGAGGAAGAAGAGAGATTGAAAATACCAAAAGACAAAGAAAAAGGAAAAGAAGTAGCTTCTACTTCAAATGTTAAGTCTTCTCAAGAAGACGTGAAAGCAGTTGCTGGAGACTCATCTTCAGCAAAATTTGATATTATAGATTCTTTGATGAAGAACAAAGTGCAGATTTCTCAATTAGTGTATCTCCAAGATCATCTAGAGCAAGTGGACCGACTTCTCAAGTTTGTGAAGAAAGGACTTGTCAAGTAGCCCACATTGCTCGAATCATCTGTTTCGGCGGAAGACAAGCCTAAGCCCTTCTATATTTCTCTGTAGATAGGGGGTTTCAAATTGAGCAATTGTATCATCGATTCTGGAGCTTCAGACAACATCATGCCTCTGCAAGTGATGAATGCTCTAGGACTTTCATGCACCAAGACAAGGGAAAAATGTTACTCAGTGGAGTCGAAGTTAGTGCCATTAGACAGACAATTAAAAGACGCTCAAGTGAGGTTGGCGGCCTGTCCTGAAAAGAAAATCATGATGACCATCCTAGTAGCTGACATTCCAGCAAGCTACGGGATGCTATTAAGCATAAGTTTTTGCAAGGACCTTGGTGGAGAGATTCAAATGGATTGGTCTTCTGCGAACATTCCATTAAAGAATTGAACTTTCAAGTTGGAACCAGAACCCAAATCTCGATTTGCGGTCATGAAGTCTCAAGATCCTCAAGCTCAAGTTCTATATCAAGAAACGGGTCTTGGTACTTACGCTATGCTGTCAGAGATTCCTGAAGAAAGTCAAGAGATCGCGTGTACCATAGAAAAATCAGCAGAAGATCCTAAGTTGTGGACTTTGCAGTTCGATGGTAGTTGTTCCACTACTGGTTTGGGAGCGGGAGTTGTGATAAGTTCTCCTGAAGGAAAGTTGTATCCTTTTGCATACCGCTTGCAATTTGAATGTACAAACAACACGACGGAATATGAGGTGCTTTTACTAGGTCTCAAAAATGCAAAGGACATGGGTATCAAACATCTTAGGGTCGAAGGTGATGCAGAGCTTGTTGTGAAGCAAGTTAGAGATCAATTCAAAGTCAAAGTAGATCGTCTTCGACACTATAGAAATAGGGTGTGGAATGCAATAGATTGGTTTGAAGCATTTGATATCAAGTACATTCCACTTCTAGAAAATAGCAGAGCGGATGCCCTCGCGGTATCAGCTTACCTTTTCATGCCACATTCTGACTTCCGTCAGAATGCATTTGCAGTTGAGTTAATATACAGGCCAACTGTACCTGACAACTGTGATAATTGGAAAGTATTTAACGATGATGATCACATTAAGGAGTTTCTTGTTATGGGAGATAATTTCAAAGAATTGTTCTTTGAGGGCAGTTCATCTACTCATAGAGAAGCAGTAACAGAAGCTTCAGATATGCCGAAGATTGCTGAAGACAAAGAAAATCCAGAAGAACCAGATTCAAGCATAATCCAGTTGAAAGGAAACAAAATTCCTAAGGGCTTGGTTTCCTTGGAGAATATTTTTGACAGGCACGATAGATACATACAAGATCAGAGGAACTCAAGTGACAAAACCTCTGTTGAATATCAACAAATCAATATTGGAACAGTTGACAAGCCTAGGCTTGTTAATCTGGGTACATGTTGCACTGAAGAGGAAAGTGAGAGGTTCATCTCTTTGTTCAAGCAATACCGAGATGTCTTCGCCTAGTCATATGAAGATTTGAAAGTCTTTACACCAAGAGAATTGTCTCACACAATTCCTCTTCAATCTGAAGCAAAGCCCTTCAGGCAAAAGCAACGACACTACAATCCGCGGATTCAAGATACCATCTACGTAGAAATCTAGAAGATGGTGAATGCAAAGATCATTTTTCCGATCCATCATTCCACTTGGGTGTCGAATATAGTTCTCGTGCACAAGAAGAATGAGAAATTAGAATTTGCGTGGATTTCAGGAACTTAAATCAATCATCGCTCAAGGATAATTATCCTTTTCCGATCATGGAGCACACATTGCAGACGGTTACCGGTTCAGAGATGCTATCCTTATTGGATGGTTTTTCTGGTTATAATCAAATAGCAGTAGTTGAAGAAGATCAATTCAAGACGACATTCACAACCCCTTGGGGTACATTTTCCTATGAAAGAATGCCCTTCGGCCTCATCAATGCCAGTGCTACTTTTCAGAGAGCCATGGATTTGGCATTTGGTGACTTGAAGAATAAAGTAATTGTTGTCTATCTTGATGACCTCACTGTTTTCTCGAAGACACGAGGAGATCATTTTTCACATCTAGGGAAGGTCTTCGAGAGATGCAAATACCACAAAATATCGTTAAATCCCAAAAAGTCTATCTTCGCAGTGATGGAAGGCAAGTTGCTTGGTCACATCGTCTCCAAGGAGGGAACTCGAATCGACCTGAGCCGGGTTGAAGCTATCCGAAGTTTGTCTCTTCCAACAAGCAGAACAGGAGTACACTCTTTCTTTGGTAAGGTAAATTTCATATGAAGATTTGTACCATATTTCTTTGAGTTGACTAAAGATATATCTGCTATGATGAAGAAGAAGACATCTTTCAAGTGGACGAAAGAAGGTAAGAAGGCATTTGTAGCAATAAAAGAAGCCATTAGTTGAGCTCCAGTGCTAGTCCGTCCCGATTTTGAAAAGGAGTTTATCCTTTATTGTTATGCATTAGAACATACTCTGTCTGCCATTTTGACACAAAAATTAAATGAAGAAACTGAATCTCCAATAGCTTTCATGAGTTGTAGTTTCAAGGATAGTGAATCAAGATACTCTCAGATTGAAAAGAATGCCTATGCAGTGGTTTGAGCTGTAAATAATTTCAGATTTTATATCTTGAATTCTCATACCATTGTATATGTCACAAATCTAGCAGTGAAAAGTGTGCTAACTCAACAAGAGATGGGCTCCAAAAGAGGAAACTGGGTCGCGAAAGTTCAAGAGTATGACTTAGAGATCAAGCCAACCAAACTCGTCCGTGGGAGAGGTCTTTGTCAGTTGATAGCAGAGGATGGTGATAAGAAGCTTCAAGCCAAAGGTATACCTCAAATTGAACATGAAGTTAAGCAAGATCTTCCAATGGTCTTACTAATTGAATCTTCGGGAGAATGGTTTACTGAGATATGGTATTACTTGACATATGGTGATTGTCCAAATCACCTGAACAAGCAACAAAAGAGAACGCTTAAGCTGAAAGCACAAAATTATGTAATCTTCAACAATGTTTTGTACAAGCGGGGTCTTGACGGAACATTTTTGTTGTGTGTTACCAAAGATCAACAACAACACTTGCTGGAAGCCTTCCATAATCAAGCATGCAGTGGTCATTTTTCTTCAAAGGTGACGGCTTTCAAAATCTTGCGGGCACAATTCTTTTCGCTGACTATGTTCCGCGATGCATATGAGTGGGTGCATAAATGTCAGTTGTGTCAGCAGTTTGTTGGCAAGGCAAAGTTAGCAGCTGCTCCTCTCAGGCCAGTTGTTATAGATGCTCCATTTCAACAATGGGGTTTAGATTTTATTGGTCCTATCAACCCACGTTCCAAAAAGGGGCATATTTATGTCCTTACAGCCACTGATTATTTCACTAAATGGGTTGAAGCCATTCCCACCAAGCGGGCTATGTCTGAGTTCGTGTGTGAGTTCTTGAAGGAAAACATTGTTACACGCTTCGGAGTGCCTCACAAAATTGTGATAGATAACACAACGTGTTTCTCATCTGAGGAGCTAATGGAGTTCTGTTTCGACCACAACATTACACTATCTCATTCATCAGATTATTACCCGCAAGGTAATGGACAAGCTGAATCATCGAACAAGAACATTGTCACAATTATCCGCAAGTTGGTTGACTCCAGTCAACGAACTTGGCACAAGAAACTTTATGATGCTCTCTGGGCCGACAGAATTACTTCGAAGAGAGCCATTGGTACCTCACCCTTTATCCTCCTATATGGTACGGAAGCAATGATACCTATCACATTGGAGTTGTCTGCCTTATAGCTGGCAACCGCAGTAGAAGATGGAGAATTCACAGATCCAATCCAGAAGCGCATCTCGTACCTGACAAAGCTCCAAGAAGAAAGGGTGGAGGTAGTAGATAAAATCACTCAGCATCAGGAGCGAGTGAAGAAATTTTTTGACAAGAAAGCTCGTCAATGAGATTTCAAGGTGGGAGATCAAGTCCTCCTATGGGATAAGAGACATGAGCCCAAGGGAATGCACGAAAAATTTGATTCCTTGTGGCTAGGACCTTTCAAGATTCATGAGCCCGCGGGGGAGAACACCTATATTCTCTCGCACTTGGATGGAAGTCTCCTCCCTCTACAACACAGCGGGCAGTACCTGAAGCACTTCGTCCCTTCGGGGGTGGAGTAAGTTTTCTCAAGAATAATCTTTGTAAATATTTTTCCTTGTTTTTCGTGATGTATTTCCCCTTTCTGTGATGTTTTCGTTATGTTGTGTTTCCCCTTTCCGTAACAGTCCTGTTGTGTGCTAGGTGATTAGGAGTCTTGTTTTAGGTGATTAGTAGGGAAGTCCAACTATTAGGTGATTTCTAGGAAGTCCGGTTTTAGGTGATTAAGGAAAGTCTTGCAATTAGGTGATTAAGAATGATGCTGACTCTGATACCCAATGGATAAGGCACTGGTCTAAGCTCAAAACTCCAGAGATTCTATGGTTCTCCTATGCCGTAAGTATCTGCCATGGTCCCCAAACAGAGCCAATGTTGTACCCCAAAATTAAAAATTTTGTTACACTTAGACATTTTTAAGAAATGAGTAAAAGTCTTGCTAAATTAGTCAAAAAGGTCAAAATTTGGGTGTGCATGTCTTGCATGAGGGGTTAAAACAATTTTTTTTCAAATTTTGACGATCTGGGTCTGCTCATAGCAGCTTAACCTACAAAAACCCAGATCTCAGTTTTTCATTCCTAAATTTTAGGAAAACTGCTATTTTTAGAAATTTTCTAAAAATAGTAATGTTTTCTAGGTTTTTTCTGGGTTTCTTTGGAAATGGATATTGGCAAAACTTTCTAAAAATAGAAAGTCAGTCCTTTAGGGTCCAAACTATTTTGATTGGTTTAAAACATGTCTATATCAGGCTAGTGCAGTCAGAATCTCAAAATAATCAATCTTGCCCTAGTGGGTCTTTTTTGCTTTTTCAGAAGCATACCAGGAGCTCCGAGGTCATTAATGGAGGTCATTCAGCTGCTAGGTGTCAAATTCAACGTTCAAAGCATTCGACAGAAGGAAAGTTGGTGGACGAGCTCGAATGAGGAAGAAAATGAAAAATGATGAAAATTTTCTAACACTGTCAGACTTGGGCGCCCCGGTGAAGAAAGGCGCCCATCTTTTTAGGGCACCAAATGTTGAAATTAGGGTTTACATCTCCAATCAAAGTTGCTCAGTTCTCTGTCAGCTCCATAGTGAGTCCGACGGTGCAGTCATCAGATTATCTAGTCATCCAGGATTCAAAGCTGAACAGGGAGGATTCACACAGAACTCAGAGTGAAGAAAATGAGAAAATATAAAAAAATGACTAAGTGTGGAGACTTTGGGCACCCCTGGTGAAGAAAGGTGCCCAACTTTTTGAAGGGAAAAATCCAGTAATTAGGGTTTAAGAATGTACTCAATCTCTTTAGTATTCAACCAACTTCGTCACGCTTGTCTCCATCAAATCATCCGACTGGTCGTCTTCCAAAAAATTCAGATTGAAGTCAAAGATATAGAAAGAAGGTTTCAAACTCTGAAGAAAATCAAATGAAATCTGACTAAGTCTGGAAGGTTTGAGCGCCCCAGGTAAAGAAGGGCGCCCAAGTTTTCAGGGGCTAAACAGATGAATCCGGAAACAAAGTTCTAATATGATTTCTTCGCAGTCGATCCAGCTCTCCAACAAGATATCCAGCACGTCTATCAGAGGTCACAATCGCCAAATACAAGAAGCCGAACAGAGGGTCTGGCAAGAGTTGAATTTCAAAGTTCAGAAGCAAACACAAAAAGGTGAAAAATAAACTAAGTCTAGTGAACATGGGTGCCCCCAGCCAAGATGGGCGCCCAAGCTTTTGAGGGATTAAAATTCACTTTTTGACAGAGTTCATCTCAGAAGACCCTTCCTCATATCTCGTCAGCTTCGTGATGAGCACAATAGGCAAACAATCCGACATTTGGAGCTCCAGATTCAACAAGATCATCTGCAGAAGAGGAGTCAATGAAGAAATTTGAAGATCACAAAAATGGCTAACTCTGGGTAAAATGGGCACCCCTAGAAGGAAAAGGCTCCCATGAATTTGAAGGTTCAAACGAAGTTTTTCGCTAGAGGCACCTCTAGAACAACCTTCTCAGAATCAGTCAGGCTCTGCGATGGATCTTTTAGCTCGCCTGTTAGATCAATCTGCAAACCGGAAATCAGAGGCAAAGTAAGAGGTCAAAATGAAGAAAAGTTGAAAATGCCAAAAATTTGACTAACACTGTTTGAAGTGGGCGCCCCTGGTAAAGAAGGGCGCCCAATTTCTCATGCCTTAGAGAAATTTCAAAAGTTTTCAAAAGTTTCAAAATTGCAAGTGAAGGATGGCGTCCAAGTTCAATGAAGCTGAGATTTTAGGGTTTTGGAAATAAAAGAAAAAGAAAGCAAAGTAAAAAACAAAACCCTAAGTCTATTTAACACCTCTTTTCAATGTTATTTTTATTATTTTTGCAGGTAGCATCCAAAGGAGAAAGTTGGAGCAGCAAGTTTGAAGAATTTTTATGATTCAAGAATTCTTATTTGCTGGTTTTTCATCATATTTTTCAGACCAATAACATAAACCCTTGCTTTTTCAAGCTTTTTCATCCAAAAGATCAAGTTTTTCAAGAAGGCCAAGGTTTTCAAGTTTTCAGCCATCTGGGTCATTTTACTTCATTCTTCTGAAGAATTTTTCAAGAACTTCATCAAGTTGCAATAACTGCTTTTATTTTGCATGTCAGTGAAATCATCAACACATTCAATTTTCAATCATCTGGGTCCTCTCCAATCAATCTTCTGAAGAAAACCCATATCACAGCTTTTTTTTAAGAAAATTTCAAATTCTAGGGTTAGTTGCTTTTTAAAACCAGCCATCAGGGTTTTGCAAATCTAATCAACTAGGTCCATTTCTAATCATATTTTGAACAAAACCCAGGTGCCAACTTTTTCGAGAAAAATTAAAAAAATTAGGGTTTGCTGCTTTTTCAAGTAAAATTCAAACTTTTCAAAAATGGACGATCTGGGTTGTCTTGCATTGAAGTTATGAGCAAAACCCATATCTCAAAAAAAATTTGTCTGTTCAAGCAAGAAAATCAGCATTCTAAAAATAGAAGTTGCTCAAGACTTGTCTGCACCTCGGTGAGTTTACAGTCATTCTTCAAGTTTTCCGAAATGGAGTACACTCCCAATGTTTTCAAGACTGAATCAACTCTCTATCACGATTACATCAAAATAGTTGAGACAGACTTGCATCATATCAAGCCGGTGTTCGATCTACATGCCTTGGAGAGCGCAGGCAACACCTCAATCAAGAACCTGGGACATTCTGGACTCCTCGCAATAGCATCAATTCCTATATCAGTTCAGAGTCTTGAGTTCGTAATCACTTGCATCAAGCATTACAACCCAGTCACAAGGGAGATCCAGTTAGCAGATGGCAGATTGGTTTGCAGTCTAAAGCCTGATATGATTGAGAAGTGTTTTTCCATTCCCCCATGGCCTGAAAGCATTACTTTCTCAAAGGGTGAATGTGAAAGGATATGGAATATGCACAAAGATAAATACAGTAAAAAGATTGCATAGAGATGGATGAAAGAAAAACACAGAACATTGCCTAAAAACGTCGGGCTTGATGAAGTGCAGGATCAATTCTAGAGTGTTGTTTGCAGTTGCAATCTAGTTGGCAAAAGGATAGGTCATATTTCGATGATGTCAACAAAGTTCGAGAAAGCAGCCAATGAGGTCAAAGATTTCCTTAGGTCTGTTGTAGATGCTGAAGATATTCTAGAAAAGCGGTGTTTTGCTATTGATGGCATAGATGCACCAAACCGGGACATAGTTTCTAATTTTCTAGTGGATGTGATCAAGCTTTAAAGCAGCTTTCTTCTAGAAGCTTTCTTTCCCACTTTCTTTCTATTCTTGGAAAAATTCTTGTCCATTCTTTGAGAAGAGAAAGAAGATAGAATGTAATAGTTGGCATTTCCTGCTTTTTCCGCTTTCTAGGGTTTTAGATGTTATCTTCTTTCTAGATTTAGTAATAAAGCTTGCTTGCTGAGCAAGCCCTAGATTGTGAAAGCAAGGAGATTTTAGGGTTCCTTACTCCTCTGCTTGTTTATAAATAAGAGCCTTTGCTCATTAGTTTTCTTTAATGGTTATTGTGTTAGCAAATTGCGATCCTGTATTGCAGCAAGTTGTTATTTAGTTTCAGGTCACTTTGTTGGAACCGTGCTAGTGAGAAAAAAATGCCGAGCCTATTGTGCCTTTTATTTGTTACTCAAGTATTGTTCAATTGTGTTGTGATAGCAAATTGTTGAGCCTCTTTAGCCAACAAGGAGTTAGTGTGATTGCTATTTTCTATTGTGTAAGAGCAAGATTGCAAGCCTCTTTAGCTGCAATTTCTTGTTCCAAGCATGTTAGAAGTGAGCTTTGTTCCAGAGATTTGAGTAATAAAATCATGAGCCTCCTTTTCCTTGATCCAAAATCTGAGATTTCTGTTATTTATGTTCTACTTTTATGATCTTGATTTCAACTTACAGTGAAGTGTGTAGGTGTTTGTTGAGAGAGAGATTATTGAAGTATTTTGTCAGAAAATCTACCTTGTTAATTTCTAGCTTCTCTCGCTCTGCATATTACTTGAGAGGTTAGGAACGTCTTTAGTTTAAGTTAGTCGTAGTTGAAAGTCTTAAAACAGAAAATCTCAGCTGCGGCGTTTGTGTTTAATAAACCTTGTGCTCTAAGCTGATCAAAAAGATAGGCAACTTAGTTTTAGTTTTCTTTCTTTCAAACACCATCAGCAAGAGGGAGCTTCCCCTCCTAATTTGAAGAGCAATTTATCTATGCATAGCTGTCCGTTTCAAATACGCATTCCAGAGGTGCGAATTTAAACGCCAACACACCCAATAGAAAGAAACACTACAAACAAACCAAAAAAAACACTCCTAAAACCCCCAAACCCTGAAAAGAGACCTATAATAATAGGTCAAAAGTTTTGAAGCACAATTTGGTCTTCCCTTGCTCTGGGACTAGAGGACCATAGCGAAAGTTTCCTTCTTTAATTTCTTTAATTTCTTCCCCTTAACAACTTGCCAACCGTCCTCCACCCTTGCAACCTCCTTCTGTCATTCCAATGGTTTGTCTTGGGGATTCATTACCTCTCCACCCAAACTCCAATTTGCTTGCTGACTCTGGCCATCAACTTTTCGCTTCCCGACTTCTTTCTCTTGCGGCCTCATCACACCTTTTTTCCCCTGACACTCTGGTGTTGCTACCCCATTTTTGAAATTCAAATATTTTTCACATCCATTGAGGACAACATTGTCATTGTTTACAACCGAACCCCTTCCTGTGATTGTTGTTCCTCCCTATTAGCATCATTCACCAAAGCCTTCCCTACTTGATCCAGAGCCCCAGGTACTTGAACCACTTCTTCCCTACCTATAATCTTAGAGCTCATTTGCTTCTCCTCCTTTTTCTCCATTGTATAGTGCTGGGGGGCAACATCTTTCCACCAAGAAGCAGATTTATGTGTTATGTGCTTAACACATTGAGCAAACAAGTGTCCAGTTTGAAAACAAATTCTGCACCTAAAGGGTACCCCCTCATAATCCAGGGGTTGCACCCAACAACCTTTCAAAGTTTTTATCCGGATCTCTTTCAGAAGCTCCTTGGACACATCCAACTCCACTAAAATCTGAGCAAAGGTCAAATGCAGAAGATTTGAAGCTCCCTCATCCACCATTAAAAAGCTTCCTAAAGAGTTCCCTATGGCCTCCAAGCAAGAGTCAAACCGATATTGTAAGGGAAGGTTAGGAAGTCTCACCCAGAGAGGAACCCTCTTAAAAAATTCAGTGGCTAGGTTAAAAGCTGGATGCCACGACTTTAACATCAATGTGTATTTTCCTTCCCAATCCCAACGATAGTCACAAAGGATCTTGTTTCTATGCCGCTCCTGTTCAAAAACAACAATGAAAAAATATTTTTCCATGGGATATATTTGAACATACCCTTCCAATACATGCTCCCAATGGTCATAAATCCATTGGTGGAGATCATTCAAGCTTGGCTAAAATCCCCTAAATCTCTCAATTAGACCCAACCCAGAAAAAACTTTTTCATTAGATATTACTTCTTCAATCTCAACATCTAAATCTACTGTGATTGATTTAGATGGAGGTAAAATAGAGCCCTCTCTTCCCTTTCCTGTTGATGACGTGGATGGATGCTTCGGTATCTGAGAATTTCCAAATGGGTTCCTCCTATGCTCAGAAGCCTTGAACCCCTTGATTGATCCATCTCCCCTGGTGACAAGGGCACAAGGTTGCCCATTATCCTTGCTGTGTTGTGCATAGAAGTCATCACCGTCCACACTAACCTTGCCACCACTCTGACCAGATTTCTTCGGATTTTCCTCCACATGAAAACCCAAGTTAGCCTTCTCCCTGTTACAGAGGCCATTTCTTCAAAGACCAAAGATCCCTCCCTGAGAAGCCCTTCTAGAAGAGTTCACCAGAAAAGTTCAACCTAGGCGAAACTCTAGTCACTGCAAAAGGTAGTGTTCGACCATTAGGGTCCATCTCGAAAATCCTATTGGGTAGCAAGAGTCAATCATTATTTGTTGTATGTTTACAAGATCTTATGGCAGTATAAAATTTGAATATGGTGGTAATATTAATTTTTAGATGTTATAAATATTTTATGAAAAAGTATTATACACTTATTATGCTATGTATTATGTTTGTGATTTAAGCATGCTTGTAAAGAAGAAAAAATATGTGAAACTATGTTTTTGTGTAGTTAGCGACTCTTTGGATTAGGCCATTACAAATGACATTTTCATTTCTTAATTGGACAAACTTATTTCATTATTAGTGATCACTCCTAAAAATGTATGGGATAGATCAATAGAGAACAAAAAGAAAGTAAAGAAAATATATTATTTTATTTGAGAATTTTCTTAAGAAAAGTTATTATACATATACATAGCTTAATTCATTTTATCTTTCATATAAATGTACTTTAATTTATATGTGTATACATGATACCTAAAAGGTGTTATACAATCTCTAATCATATACAAAGTTCTTAAGAATTTCTTAAAATTCATAATTTGAAATAATGCTAACCCAAGAAGCATATATAATAATGTGAATGCCAAATGATATTTAACTTATATATTAGAACTCACAAATGTTTTTCTACAAATGAAATAGTACTATTAAAATGTGTTGACTTCAAGTCCAAATACACATTTGCAATAATAAATATTACATGACAATTTTGATTCAACTAATGTGAATCTCATAAAATATATATTGATCTAATGTAGAAGTGAAGTAATACAAACTATTCATTGAAATTGCAAACCTCATAATATACAAAATAAAAGATGATGGTTATAGAGTCACTAGTTTTGAAAAATATTAATTAGATATTGTGTACATAAAAATTAAAAATTATAACTGTGTCAACCTTTAGCGGGGGTGGCTATAACCAATGGTCGCACGGCATAGATCCTGGTTGGCCTCTCCTTTAAATGTCTTCGACGAGAGCTCGTTTGGCATTGTGTCTGGGCGGTTGCGGGTAAGTGCAAGGTGAAAGGGAGTGTGTAATGGAGGTGCCTGCAATATGTCATTGCTACCGCATTTCGGTGAGAAGGGGTGAGTTCTGCGAGGATGTTCTAGAAACGTATGAGGTGCAGCTATCGCGTTTGTTCAAAGGGGTCTTTGATGAGATGCTGGTGGCGATTAAGCGGGTGATTGGGGAACATCGTCTGCAGGGTGACCATCCTCATGATGGTATGATGCTAAGTCTATTCTATACAAACGTCCTACACTCGACTAGGAGCAAGCAGTCGGTGGTAAAATGTATAAACCTCTTGGCAGATATTCATGTGGAGACTGCAACAAAGGTGTTGGCATCTTGTCCCGAGTGGTCTGCAGAGGAGATGGTATGCACGGTCTTAGACGTGGCCCAGACAAGAAGCAACCCGAAGGTAGGCGCGACAATGGAGCATTTCAAAGCGACAGTCTTTTTGTTTGGTGTTGTATCTGGGTTTGAAAAAATTATAAAAAAATTATTAATCTTATGATAATAATGAAAATTTACTTTCTATTAAATAAAAGGGAAAAAAATCAACTATAAAACACAATATTGTTTTGGAGAATCATTCTATTATTTGTTGAGGAAGATGATATCAATTTTTTTTAGCATATCTATTTACAAAAGGAAAATATTAATTGAGTCTTATTAAACTAAGACTCATGTTGGGATTCCTCCCCTACCTCCTCATTCAAAGTTTTCAAAATGTAATGTATCTCAACCTCCATTTGTTGCATTCTCTTTAATTGATCTCTCCACAAAAGGAAGATGCTATCCAACATACACAACATGCTAAGTGTCCCTTAGTAGTGCTTCTAAATGTATTAATTGTCAAGGTACCATCAATGTCTTGTTTTGATAGTTCAGTGACTTCCCTTGGGTTCATATTGAGTGGTGACCTACTTGATTGGCACAAATGATTACAAACTCTAGTAGGTCATGAAATCTCATCTATAAATGTTGCATTTCCCTCTACAAAGGGTGTGATGTTCTCCTAATCCACGTGTTACTGTTGATTGGGTCCATCACACACTCAAGTATAACTTGGTTTTGAAGAACTTGATGAGAGTGATATTTTGGAAGAATTTGGTAATAATTTAATGTTGCACAATAATAAATCATTATATACTCTTGCATCAAGGATATTGAAGTCATCTTAGTCACAATTTTCTAAGTAATTGAATCTAGTACTTCCTACATTGATCCATCACTCATGTGATAATGGACTTTGATTGTATGTCCAACACTAAATCATCTTAACCACAAATTTTCAACTACACAAATCCTTGAGAATTTACTACTTCTCAACCCATGCGATAGTGATGAGGGCGCAACCCGAGACACAGAAAATAACCCACAAATAAGAGAATAATTTTATTATTCAGAAAATAGAACTTCTTACATGCAGAGGATCTCAAATCCTCAAGTTTTACAACACATGCAAGTTACAAAAAGCTACAGAATCACCCTTTCGCAATATGCAAGCTTGTCCCCAAAAAGTTACCTAAAAATTAAAAAACCCGCCCATAAATAGAGCTCCTCATTAGCTTGGAGCCAAAACAACATTCAAATTGAGTTTAGGCGGTTTGGCGCCAAAAATTTACAACATGAAGTTCAAATTTCAAAAGAGCATTTGCAATGGTATCTTCTAGAAAGTGCGCCAAATTCCCGAGGCCATAACTTTTGATCCGGGACTCCGATTCACGAACCGTTTGAACCGTTGGAAATGTCTCGAAGTCAAGAACGCGCTTGAAATTTGCTACGCTGATTTCGACAAGTTTTGGGGCCATTCCAGAAGCTCTAAGTGCCTCAAATCTAACTTGGAAGATTTTCAGGTGCAAATCTAGGAAACTAAAACTGCAATATCTTTCAACCCAGGAATAGAAAATAAAAACCGTAAATTGGGAATTTCATTATGACGAAAAGGGTATCCAAAAATGTAAAAACATCTAAAAAATGATAAACTTGAAATTTAACTATTTTTGGGTGATGCAAGATTGCCTTTACACCATTGGATGCTCCTGCATCAGACACCCAGGGTAATTTGAGAAATGACTCCGTCACGTCTTAAATGGTTGAAGAAAACCCAACCAGTGAACCGCTGCCTTAGATAGCCAGGATGAATCTTCCATAGGCCTTCCTCTCCATTTCACCAGATATTCTTCATACTGCATGTTTCTGGTACTCTTTCCCACACGACTATCCAAGATTTCCTCAATCTTCTCCTTTTCTGAAGTAGGTGTTGGAATCCCACATTGTTCCATCATTGGTACTTTCTCTGTGCCACCTTCATGATACTCTGTCAAATCTGAAATGTTGAACACAGGGGAAATGTTGAATCCATTCGGCAACTCTACCTCATATGCATTCCCTGAATCATGCTTCTTTAAAATTTTACAGGGACCAAACTTCTTCATCTTCAATTTGTTATATGTTCCCATTGGAAACCTTTCTTTCCTCAAGTGGACCATCACTTCATCACCAATTTAAAACTCCTTATACCTCCGCTTCTAATCTGCCTTAGCCTTATACTGCATATTCATCTTGTTAATATGTTTTCTTACCTTCTCATGTATATCCTTGATGTGTTCTGCAAAATCTTCGGCTTCAACACTTATTTTCTTTTCTTGGTCCATCTTCCTCAATTCTGGAGCTATTTTAGGGCTACCTCCATACACAATCGGAATGGTGATCTACCGGTGCTTACGTTGCAGAATTGTTGTAAGAAAATCTACCTGGGGTAAGATCAAGTCCCATCCCTTGGGTTTATCTCCTACCAAACATCTCAGTAGGTTACCGGACTCCTATTAACAACCTCTATCTGCCCATCTGTTTGTGGATGGTGTGCAGCTGAACAACTGAACTTCAACTTTGTTTCAGCAGCTTCTTCACAAGGTCCTCCAAAAATACCCCACAAATTTGGTGTCACGATCTGAAACAATACTCTTTGGCAAACCGTGTAGCCTCACCACCTCTTTGAAGAACAAGTCAGCAATGTGGACTGCATCATGGGTCTTCTGACATGGAATGAAATGTGCCATCTTTGAAAACCTATCAACCACCACAAAGACTGAATCATTCCCTCATTGTGTCCTTGGCAAACCAAGAACAAAGTCCATACTTATATCCTCCCATGGCCTCTCTGGTACAGGTAAGGGCTGATATAAGCCTGTATTTTGCTCACTCCTTTAGCCATCTGACACATTCTCTACAATTTTGTACAAACTTCTTCATCCTATGACAGGGGCCAATAATAATGCTCGATAATGGCAATGGTCTTATCCCAACCAAAATGTCACGCCATTCCTCCACTATGCTTCTCCTTTATCAGGTTCTCCCTCATGGAACTCCTCGGGATACACAATTGACTTCCCTTAAATAACATGCCATCCTGGATTATGAAATCCGGCCACCTTGTCCTGTCCACTGTAACAGGTTCCTTGCAAGCTTTCCAAGCCTCTGCAAAATCAGGATCTTCTGCGTATCAGTGTCTTGAGTTCATTGAACCCAACCACTTCAATCTGCATCTTTGTCATCAATGTATGCCTCCTACTTAAGGCATCTGCAACCCTATTTGACTTCCCACTCCTATGTTTCAAAACAAAGGTATAATTCTGCAAAAACTCTACCCATTTCATATGCCTCCGATTTAATTTTCCCTGACTATTTAGGTACTGCAAGGCCTGATGATCAGTATATAGAACAAATTCCTTCGGCAACAAATAATGTCTCCATTTCTTTAATGCTTGAACTATCGCATAAAATTCTTGATCATATACAAAATTCTCTTGACATCATTTAACTTTTCACTTGAAATAGGCAATGGGCTTACCTTCTTAGCTCAACACTGCTCCAATGGCACAACCACTGGCATCACAATCCACCTGAAACACCTTGTTGAAATCAGGGAGGGCTAGAACAGGTTGCTCTTTCATTCTGCTTCCATTCAAAACTTTTTGCTGCTCCAGTGCTCCACTTGAATTCTTTTCTATCCTCTTATTGATTTCGGTTAGGGGTCCACAAATACTACGAAGTTTCTAATGAACTTTCTATAAAAACTAGCCAAACCATGGAAAGATCTCACCTCGGTAGTAGTTCTTGGGGTAGGCCATTCCAGAATAGCCTTCACCTTCTCTGGGTCCATCTTGAGACCTTCTGCTGAGACAACAAACCCCAAGTACACTAACTCCCTCTTCACAAAACTGCACTTCTTCAGATTAATCAATAGTTTCTCTTCTCTTAACTTCTCAAAGGCTCTCCGAATATGCATCGGATGCTCATCCAACGTCTTACTAAAAATAAAAATATCATCTAAATACACAATAACAAACTTCCCAAAAATTCTTTTAGTACCTCATTCATGAGCCGCATGAATGTGCTCGGTGCATTGGTTATCCCAAAAGGCATGACTAACCACTCGTATAGGCCCTCTTTTGGTCTTGAATGCATCTTCCATTCATCTCCCTCTTGAATCAGATTGGTGATATCCAATCTTCAAATCAATCTTTGTGTGAAATCTAAGCTCCACTCAACGATCCATCCATCGAGTCATCCATCCTTGGTAGGGAAATCGTACTTGATTGTTATCTTGTTTATGGCTCGAATCTGTATATCCTCCCTCCCATCTTTCTTTGGTGTAGTATTGTACTACACATGGACTCAAACTCTCATTATCAAACCCTTTCTCCAACTTTTGAACTTGTTTGTTCAACTCCTCATTTTCTGTGGGAGTCATTCTACGAGCTTCCTTATTTGGAAAACTGGCTCCAGGAATCAAGTCAATCTGATGATTGATCTTCCTTATTGGTGGTAAACCCTCAGGTACATTATCAGAAACAATATCTTGAAACTCATCCAACATCCCAGAAACTTCTTCTGGAACCTTCTCACTATTCTCATTACTCACTATAGGAATCAATGCATAACACACACGCTCATGCTTCATACCTTTTAAAAATTTTCTTCCATCTACATAACAAATTTTAGCACTACTGCATACCTTTTCTTCAGTCTTCTTTAGGGGTTTCAACTTGTGACGAACCCCATCCTTTGTCAAGAAATAAGTGTTTGCATGGCCATCATGTATAACTCGCCTATCGAACTGCCACGACCTCCCCAACAACATGTGACATGCATCCATGGAGATGATATCACATAGTACCTATCATGGTAGCTCCCGATCTTGAACTTTACTAGGCACTACTCATTGACCAAAACTTTGTGGTCTTTCTACAACCAGACAATTCGATACGGATGCGGGTGCTTTTCCCTCTTCAGCTTTAACTTTGTGACCATCTCCTCTGACACTAGATTATCGGTGCTCCCACCGTCAATAATGACATCACAACATTTTTCTTCACACTTGCACCTTGTGCGAGAAAGCGAGTCTTCCCTTTACGATTACGGTTCCTTTTTTCTTAGGTCACTAGGGCTCTCCTAATCACTAGGGTTTCTCCCCTTTCAGCATCATCTGAATGTTCAGATTGGGCCTCCTTATCTGCATGCGCAACCCTTCCACGATCTTCTGGCCTTTTGTCTGCCCTTCCTTGGTGTTGTGGACATTCATAGGCTCGATGCCCTTCTTCACCACACTGGAAACATGTTCCTTTGAAACCACCTCTTCCGGATCCTTGTCCATATCTCCCTCGTCCTCTACCTCTTTGATCACCACTGTTTTGATCACGAGGGCGGTAGAAGTTGTCATTCCTTTGGCTTAAATTTTGGTACCCACATCTTCACTTTTTCTTTTCATCATCATTTGGCTTCTTGAAGGGTCTTCCATTGCTTATGGCTTTGACCTCCCTCAGATCCTTTTGCTTTGCCATCCAGATATTTTTGTTTTAGCTTCTCTTCCACCTTTAGAGCAAAGCGTGCATCTGGTGGTCATTGACTAAGCTTAACTCATACGAGATAGCAATTACCGTAACCTATTAAGATGTCAGACTACCTTCTTATTGGCCTCTACGGTGGCCGGATTACGATGATTATCTTGTGAAAATCTTGATTATTCTTTCCTGGTCTACTTCCTTTGCTTCAACCCTTGCAATTTCTTCAAACGAGATCCCTAACTTCGTAGTCCATTGGTATGAGCTGCTTCGCCAGTTTCTCTACCATGTGATCCCATCACGGTGATATTTCCTTTCCTCTTTGATTTCTTTCCAACTAGACCTTTTTCCACCAAATACTGGCATGGCCCTTTAGCTTCATTTTCGAAAACTTAACCTGATCTGGGTCCTCTATTTTGTCATACTCAAAATATTATTCCAGCTCGTTGATCCAGTCAATCAACTCTTTCGGGTTCAAACTTTTCGAATAGCGGGACTTACGCTTTCACGGGTCTTTTCGATCTTTGAAATGGCCATATTAGCAGCATTTGGTGGCGATCGAATTTCTTCTTCCTCTTCTACATTTGAACCTTCTTCCTCTCCTTCATCCTCACTTTCTTCCCTTAGGTTTAACCCTCTTCTCAACTGCTCTTGTAATGCATCAACCTGTCTGTGGAGGGCTACCAGTGCATCTCTTCCACTAGCATCTCTGTAGCCTTGACCATACGGCACTCCACGGCTTACTAGGCATCACTCTTGGAGGCATCTTCTTGACCTCGACCAACAACCAGTCACGGTCTTGAGGCTTCACTCACGATCGTTGATCATCCACACACTCAAGGAAAACCCACTTCGATACCACTTGATGAAGGCGCAACCCGAGACACAAAAAATAACCCACAAATAAGATAATAATTTTATTATTCAGAAAATGAAACTTCTTACATGCAGAGAATCTCAAATCCCCAAGTTTTACAACACATGCAAGTTACAAAAGCTACAAGGAATCACGCTTTTTAGCGTATGCGAGGCTTGTCCCCAAAAATTTACCTAAAATTAAAAACACACCCATAAATAGAGCTCCTCATTAGTTTGGATCCAAAACAACATTCAAATTGAGTTTAGGCGGTTTGGCGCGAAAATTACAACATGAAGTTCAAATTTCAAAAGAGCATTTGCAATGGTATCTTCTAGAAAGTGCGCCAACTTCCTGGGGCCATAATTTTTGATCCGGGACTCCGATTCACAAACCGTTTGAACCGTTGGAAAGGTCTCGAAGTCAAGAATGTGCTCAAAATTTGTTACACCCAATTTCGGGCAAATTTTGGGGCCATTTGAAGCTCTAAGTGCCTCAAATCCAATTTGGAAGATTTTCAGGTGCAAATCTGAAAAACTAAAACTGCAATATCTTTCAACCTAGGAATAGAAAATAAAAACCGTAAATTAAAAATTTCATTATGACGAAAAGGGTATCCAAAAATATAAAAACATCTAAAAAATGATAAACTTAAAATTTAACTATTTTTGGGTGATGCAAGATTCTCCTTACACCACTGGATGCTCCTACATCAGATAGTGTGTGACTAAATGTTTAATAATTAAATCATCCTAGACATAATGTTTTTAGGTAACTATAAATCCTAAAAAAATTAATACTTGCTATACTAATCAATGACCCATACATGATAATGCTCTTGAGTGAATGCATAACACTTAAAAATCATCTTAGTTGTGGAATTGATTGAATGTGTAACACTTAAATAATCTTAGTCATGGATTTGATTGAATGTATAACATGCAAATCATCTTAACCACAAATTTTCAAGCGACTATGCAAACTCTAAAAACTCCATTACTACCTACATTATTCTATGCCCCATGTAAAAATACACTTGACTAAATGTGTAACACTTAAGCCACATAAGTCATGATTTTATAAGCAACTAAATAAATCCTTAAGAATCTAGTACTTTCTAAACTAGTCAGTGAACCATGTGACAACAAATTTAACTAGACACTAATATCATATTAATCATGATTTTAAAGTGACTAAACAAATCTTGAAGAATCTAGTATTTCCTATTGTAGACACCTTAATTATTTATAACACAATTTTATCTAACATTGATTAAATAATCTTTATTTAGTTAATCTAATTCTCTCAATGTATCCCACCTATTATTTAATTAACCCTTTTCTCCTCTCATACATTATTTAAATAAATTTATTATTTAATTATCTTATTTTCCACCTCACATGACTAAAATAATTAAATAAGTTTATTATTTAATTAAGGCTATATCCCCTCCACCATTTCCGAGAATAAAGGAGCTACTAAATACATTTGTCTTCCACATTCCTATGGTTGCAACAAATTACTATTTTTAATAAATGCATATCTTTTCATTTTTAAACAAATTCAATCATGACCCTTCATCCTCTCCTCAATCTTAAGAAAGTCTTCTCATTCATTTTCCATGATTGGTCTTCTCATCACATCTATATTGTCCATCACCCCTCCCAAAAACCTATAAATTGACACCCTATCCTATGCATTTCCTAATCCACTTTTATGCTAACTATGTGTTGTCAAAATAGGCGACTTTGGGCAAAGAACATCCACATCCCACATCACTCTCAACAATGAGGTTTTATGGTAACATTTATTTTGTTTGCTTTGTTTAAAATTCATTGCATGCTCTATTTGAGGTTTGAGATAGTTTAGAGTAGGAAATTTTTGTTTTGTATTTGTTTCCTACTTTACATTCTAATCTATGGCTTACACCTACATTGATCCATAACCTATCTAACAATGGACTTAATTGAATATGACATATTTCTGAGTCAACTTTGTCATAAGTTTTCAAAAGATTATATATTATCATTCAAAACATAGTAGTTTCAATACTACTAATCAATAACCCATGTGAAAATGCCCTTGACTACATGTGTAACATTTAAATGACATCAATCACCACTTTTCTTACAACTCTACAAATTTTAAAGAATCTCATACTTTCTGTCTAAAACAAGACAATTAAATGAAACTTAAAAAAATATAATATTTTATAACTTCACAAAAATCACCTTCTATTAATCTTTTATACATACATCTATCATAAAACTTCAAAACCTTTACAACTCTTAAAAAATTTAACCACACATGTTTTACACTTACTTTAATTAATCAAAATCCAAAACACAAGCAAATTTATATTTACTCAAAACAAAATTCTTTTCATACAATACACTTGTTATATGAAATAAATCAAACATATCCATGATCCCGCGTCATAGGAGTTAAGAGAGAATCCATTGATATTTTGCATAAGCTAATAATACATAGAGAGAATCCATTGATATTTTACATAAGCTAATAATACATATGCGTTCTTTGTATTTATTAACACTAAGTACAGTTTTCTTGAAGCTCTGCACTCAAAATATGATGGAGAAGCGTTTGGACTCGCCCACTTCTTCCCGTAGAACTGCACAGAAAACAATTTGATTGTATTTCCGTAAAAAAAATTATTATGTGAACATTTTTATATCCACTTACTACCAACAAAATAATGATATCAAAATTCCCAAAAGAAGTTATTCTTAATTCCACATCAAAATTTTAAATGCAGTTATAAAGGGAAAACCATGGCAAATGGTAACATACCTGATACGCCTTGCACGACGTGATTGTACATTCTTAGAATCCTAATAACAGGACAAAATATTTAGCATGTACAGCATATAATTTGAAGTAACATTGCTATAAACTCAACCCAAGAATTAAACAATGAATAATTACATAAGAATTTGTACGAGGACTGGCACCAACTTATATTGCTTCCAAATTAAAATTGTGTGATTCAAATAGCAATTTTTTTCAGTATCCAAACAATTAAACTATCTCCAACTAAACTTCTCACTCTCTTATATTTGTACTGTAAATAACAGCCGCTACAAAATGTCTTTCTGTCAGTAGCAGTGAGGTCTACTGACTAGACTTAGCAGAGCAATTAGAGGTGTTCCGTAGAATCTCTTGGCTCAAAATGAGTATGTTGCTTTTCACGTGTCCGAGTGTCCAGAACCAAACCATGCTCCAATTCTAGGTATCGGGTTTTGGGGGTTGGAATAACAGCAGGACAAATTTGAACAGTTCGCTGACTGCACAAATATGCAGAAATGACTGCCAAAAGCCCAAGCATACGCCTCCTATAATGTTCACATTCAACGCTTCTCCTATGCAGGGTTTTCCCAATCGAGCTAGACAAAGCGTCCTATGCAACCGTGAAAATGCATCCTCCATGATTTCAGATAGAAACTCCTCGAGTAGGGAAGAAATTACAGAAAGATTTAAGTCATAGGTTCTGATGTCGTGTTGTAAAATGTAGGCATAAATATTATAGAAATTAAATTATTATTTTCATAAAGATAACTCTAAAAAATCAAATATTATTAATATTTTTAAAAAATTATGTACTATACAAATGTTTATAAAATATTACATTTTGCTATAACTTTTTCAAATTATTTTATTAAAAATAACTTTCAATTAACACAAAACTAACTAAATATTTTAATTACTAATGTAACCTTTAATTTTTAACCGAGATTGAAAGAATAAAGTTTAAAGCTCCCATTTCAATATTCATGAACTTCCAAGATTGAAGAAATCCCAAAATTCTTATTCGAAGTTCTATAAATCCCTGCTTCCCTTTTTAATAGTGAATGAAAATGATTTTTTCATTTTTTTCTTTTGTTAAGAACTTTCGGACGTTAATCTCACAGGTCAATGAAGATGGCTGTCTTCTTCTGTCCCAATAATTAGGCCTAAGGCGTTCCATTGCAGCGGCATTTATCCGTGTACATCAAAACTCCGCATGCCAACGTAGCCTGTATACCCGTATAAAACTCATCGTCCTTCTTGGCGGTTACAAGGACAATGAAATGACTACCTTTTGGCGTTTTCTGACGGTTACGATGGACAAAGCGATGCTAGCGTTTTCTTTGTATGATTGTGTGAGAGTAGCACATTCCCTCGCAGATGTGATGAGCATTACCCTCGCATGACAAGAGCAGCATCTCGGAGGAAGCAAATCGCTTAAGGTGACCGAGATAGAGATGTTTCATCCAATCCTTCAAAATTCATAGAAATCGAGACTATAGAGCTTGGTGTTTCAGAGAGCAGGAGCCGATGTTTTATCACCATCGGGTATGCACACCCTTAAACCCTGACCATGTGCTTGATGATATCGATCATCGGAATCAATTATGCACTCTGTTATCTAAACTATGATAAGCATTGGTAGCCTATTAATTATTACAACACATGACCAAAGTAAGTTAACGGGTGCAGATATCCATTATAGGATGTAGGAAATGGATTGGGATTATGCTACAAATCTCTTCTGTAGCCATGCTTTCTGCGGATGGGGAATCCTTCCCTGCTTCTTCTCATATCATTGCAATGATGGTCAGATTCATTGCTGGAATCGCTAGAAACCCGATAATGGGGAGCGTCTTCTTCGCTTGCATAACATCGTCCCCACTGCAAATTGTAGACTTGGGAGGGCAGCTGCTGCATTGGAAATTATATGTGCAATGTCTTTTGGTAATTTAGAGGCCTTTTTGGGATGCTTAAATCTGCCCTGTGTTTTCATTTTGATTGCAAAAATTTACGCCACGAAAGTTATCCAAAATGGGAGCTTTGGAACAGGGTATGGACATCCATCAAAGAAAAATGGAAGCGCAGTTTTAGTCAGATATCAGAGTTGGAAATGCTCTGGTAAACATGTATCCAAAATGTTGAAGCATAGACAAGGCACGCGAACTGTTTGGCAGGATGCCTGAAAGAAATGTGGTTTCATCGAATGCCATGATTGCTGGAAATGCATAGAATGTGTCTCTTACAAAGCAACTCGAAAAATTTCAATTAAATGCGATTGGCAGGTGTATAGCCAGACTCTGCAATCTTTGCCAGCAAACTCGCAGCTTGTGCAGAAATGGGAGCTTTGGAACGGAGTATGGACATCCATCATACGATAAACGATGAAGGAATTTCGCCAGATGTTCTAGCTGCAATTGCCCTAATAGATATGTATGCAAATTGCAAAATGTGGAAGCATAGACAAGGCACGTTATCTGTTTGTGGGGAGAGATCGATCGATAAAGAGTGGGGAGAGATCGATCGACTTGGTGATCATTGTATGTCAGCCAAATAATTTAAAATCATATTCCGAAAGAAAGTCCCCCGTTACAAGGGACAAGTCCAAAAAGGATATCTTACGGTGTTAATTATATAGATTTTATATAAAGATAGATACGCTAGTTAGCCTCTTTGTACGCTAGAATATACGATTAACTGAATACCTGAATACCTGACAAAATGATTGTATCCTCATAAAGTTGGGGCTGCAGGTTGCAACAATTATATGCTTACCTTATTTGACTCGTCGGTTTCCACATCACGATTGCTTGATTCAAGCTCTGATTGAGCAAAAAATGCCTCCAATACAAATGCAACCACCTGCATTCCAATACTGAATAGTTTAAAATATGCACAAACGCAATCAGATCATGCAAAAGAAATTGTATCATCCCGTTCGAGGTTATGCACACCATTCTACTCAATGAACTTGTTTCAAGTTGCAATAAACGACAAAAAAATAGCTACTCCATGTCATAAAAAAATAAGTATTTATCTATTTTAAATACAAATAAATTGTTTTACCAGATTAACGAGGAGCAAAACTGTTATCACATAATAGCTAATGAAGTATATCAAAGTCCACGAGGTTCCCGTCAGTTTCACATAGCTCTGAAATGTATCAAATAATTATATCAAATAAATCAATAAAGAAATGAATACTGCAGAAAAGATTTAAATAATGCAAATAATCAGATTAAATTTTCTTGGTATCAACTGAGAAGCAATAGTCACAAGTTATACCAGTAAAAATGATTGTAAACCTTTTGACAATAATGACCAATTAATATTTTTCTCTACGTTATAAAACATTATTGATCCAGTATGTCAACATTAATTGTGGGAACCAACCCATTATATCTACACACTACTGCATGATCGCTAAAATATTTTGTCACAAGGTTGAAGTTCGTGTTTGTGTTTGAGTTTGATAGAAAAAAAAATCGATTATGTTTGACAATGAGATATAATTTGAAAAAAAATTGTAATTAAATTATCTAATATAAATTTGAATTTTTTTATTAAAAAATATAAGACATAAATCCACAAAATTGTACATATAAGTAGACATTGCTAAACATATTTGAAATTTATATAAAAAATGTCACATTTATAAACCATGATAAACTTATCAAAGTTAAACCATAAGAAACATATGAAATCACAAATCACAATTGCAAATATATGTTTTTTTTTTTTGTTAAAAAGTAAATCAAGAGTCAAGACTCAACACTTTAAAAAAAGTTTTGAAAATCATCAAGAGCACTTAGCTGACTTAAAGCAATATCATTGTCACTAGATGCACTACTCAATTCATCATTAAATAAGTCACGCTCATTTGCAACTGCTATGCCTTTTGGAATTTGTTAGAATTGTGAAGAGGTGTAGTCTTTTGTTGATTTATTTATACACAATTGTAAATTACTATGAAGGTAAACAAGATCTCCCGACCTTTCAGCCAACAATTTGTTCTCTTTTTGGAATGAACTTGGTCAAAGCAGCTCTAGTTCCTCTCACAAGCTGATGAATCTGCTCTTTGACTCAACATTTGAATAGTGAAGTATTGTAGTTTAGGGTTTGTGCCCCATAGGCCATTTACCATCTACACCTAATGATATCAATTTGTGACATGTCGTATTTGGTTGTTGACATTCCAAACATCGCTTTTGATGTCTTGTATTTCCAACACTGGTCTCTAATTAGGCTTGATATTGTTGGATTTGGTTCAAACCTTTCAATGGCTTTCATAAAGCCCTGCCATAACTTCATAATTACTTTTTCTATCAATTTGAAATAGCATAGGCTCTAAACAACAAGTAGCAACATGTTGTAACATCCCTGCAAACTCTATACTTTCTTTTTGTGTTAAGGGCCTAATGTGCTGATGTAATTTGGACTAAGGTGGAAATCCTAACTTTGAAACAACTATTGTGTTGAACATTTTGAATGTTGTATGGATTTCACAATTGATGCTTTAGATTTAGCATTTTAATTGTTAATTATTACAATTTTCGAGTAATTGAAAGCTATGAATTAATTGATTTCATTTTAGTTTACAACATGGATATATATTATGTTTCGAGCTAACCAACAACTGATGTTTTGTGGTGATGTGTGTATGAGAATTGGAATGGTTTTGCAGGTGCTAGGGATACAACGAAAACAGACCTAGCAACTTTTCTTGAGAATAGTCCTTAGGCCTTTTAACCCTGCTTTGTAACTAGGAGATTGAGTCACCCTAGATAGATCACCCAACTGTGAATTTCCTCATTGAATGCAAGTTGTGTCTCTAACTTGTATTTAGTCACTTCACTCTAGAAGGATGGTCAATTAACTTTCCATCTCCCCATAAACATACTATAAGAGCCATCAATAGTAGCCTGATGGATTTGCAACCTTTGTTGACTAAGTGTCAATAACTATCATGGTGATGGACATTTTTGTCTTAAATCAATTTTAAGGTGTGGAAAATAAAATAAGGCCCATAATAAGGGGATTGTCAACCTATTAGAAACAATGTTATAAATAAATTAAAAGCAAAGGAAAGAAAATAAAGTAAATATTAAAAAGTAATTAAAAATGAATTAAAATAATGAAATGAGCTAGGTTGTGGCATTTACTCTAGTGACCCAGCAAGGGAGATAACTCAAATTAAATGCACATGGCATTGGTTTGTAGAGGAAGGGTGTGAGTATGTTGTGAAAGGAACACATAGTCTGTAAGGCATCACATCCCACCTCTAGCCATCCAAAATCGTAGGTTAGGGACCAAGTATGGTGTGCAAGGCAAGAATGTGAGCAACAACCTACACAAAAATGTGATTTGGGGATACTTGGAGGCATATGTAATGTCCCCATTTTGGCCATATGCTCTTCTATGACTGATAGCCTATTTTCCAGAAATCCGTAGGCTGATCAGAAGTGAAATTAGGGTTTCCTTCGCTTGGTAGTTTTTGACATTTTTTGGAATTTACTATGTTTAGTAAATTCTATTTTTGGTAGTGATCAGTTGTCAGCACTTCAGTAAGTCATTTTCAGTTGGAGCAGTTGCTTGGGTTTGATTTTGGCTTTAAAAAAGCATTATTTGGTGAAATAATATATTTCAAGGAATTAATGTTTTAATTTCAAGTTGACCCCTTGGCCTTGTTCATTAAGTTGTGTTTAAAAGGTGGCCATGAAGGGGGACGCCCTCATGAAGGAGATATTAAATATTTAATAAAGTTTTATTGTGCCTTGAACTGGACACCATTCTAAAGGAGGATTTAATATTTTGAATTTTAAAATATTTCAAAGGGGACTTTTGGCGTCCCATTCTTGGAGGAGTTTTGGGAATTTGAAAAGTCACCTCTTTTTCTTTAAAACAAAAGTTTTGTTCCAGCTTTTATCATCCATGAAATTATGCTAAAGTTATGCTGTCGAAATGACAATTGATATTTTGCTTCGAGGAAAGTTTACCTCCTAGCCTCTCACCAATTTCGTGTTTGAAATACAACACCTAGTTGGACATTTGCTGCTTCTCAAATCAGACTAGCAGATTGAGCTCAACAGTTGAAGATTTTGATGAAATTTCCAGTTTTGAAGTTGTTGATACAGTCACAGCTGAAAGTCGAATTTGTATACAGCTTTGTGAGTAATTTTTATTTTGTTCTAGGCATTCGAGAATCTGATTTCTATGCTTTGGGCGACCCCTTCCACAAGTTTTCAGATTTTTGTTTTGAGTTGCTGATTTTTAATGACAAAATCGCCCCTCAAGGAGGGCCATACCATTCTTGAAAGCATTGGAATTCGTGCTTGAATTATATGCTGAGTTTTGGTGCTGTTTTGTGATCTGTTTTTGGGTGCCTACCTCCTAGAAGGCTTCTGCAAAAGACATCACTCAATTCAGAGGTAATTTGGTGAAGTTATAAGCATTTAATTGGTTTCACAGTTGCTGGTTATTCATTTCTAGAATTGTTATTTTACATCAGACTTGTTTAAGTTTGAATCTCCAGTCCTTTATTCATCATTTATTGTTGATGTCTAACATGGAATCATCCAGTATCATGGTACATTGAATCTATTGTAATTTTCATGTAATTTGCAGCTCTTTTTCCATATTGTAAGACTGTAAACATTAGTATTGTTCCAGTCTTTTATTGCTGCAATTCTTTCTTTAATTTCACATTAGTACCCCTGGATGGTTTACCGCCAGTGTGGATAATTGAATTTTTATCACTCTTGTACCCACTCTCAAATGGTGAATCCCCACTCTTAAGTGGATGCCCGCCGCAGCGAAAGAATTAGTTAGTATGAATTCCTATGGCTGGTTATCCGCCTAATTGTTTCAATTTCAATTAATAACTCCGTCATATGTTAGCACCTCGCCCTCACTGGGATCTTGAGTGCACATTCTTGACGTTGAGTTTGTTTCATTTCAGTTGCTTTCCTTTCTGTATCAAGTTGAAGCATAGGGATCCTCTGACCATATGCCCGCCCCTCTTCCTTAAGTGGTTTTAGGGCGCATTCTTGGTTAGAGTTGTTTTGTTAGAGGTTTTGATTGGAGCTAACGCTAATCAAGTTAGCCAAGTGCTGGTTTGTGTTGTGCAATTTAATGAAAAAATTGGTTAGCATATTTCAGCATAGGAAAAGAAAAAGCATGTGGGAGAGGGTTAGATTGGGGGAAAAAGAGCAAAGGTGTTTGTAAGCTATGCACACATTTGAAGGAAGCTTCATCAATTACATTTTTCCTAAACTGCAAGTCATGCGATTTCCTTCCCTCTATACCCCCATTTGTGATTTCTATAGCTTGAAGGAAGTTTAATTTTCCCTAGGCTTATTTGTAATATTGTTGAAGTTTATCTCTCTTTCTTAATCTATGTTTGCACAAGAGTATTGGTTAGGAACTCTATTTACTAATTGGTGCACATGTGCTATTCATCTTAGATAAAGAATGATAAATGATGTTATCAACTCTAGTTCTTGAATGTTTTTTATGTATATGGTAAAGTATATTATTTGGCAACTAAAAAACAAAGAAAGTTTAGACAAATAAATAAGGATGGTATTTGGTAAATTACCCTCACCATAGTTGCAAGAGTGTCCCCCACATTAAGAGTTGCTTAACCTTCCTTTATTGACACTGAGAAATAAGGTTAAGGAATTAGTGTTATGAACATCACTAGTGTGTGGAGGAAAAACATTGAACTGAGGTAGCCAACAATGAGCCTTCGTTGTTATTCCTTTCAAAGTGACCAGATTGTTGTAGAAATCTAGATGTCAGAGTATAGTGGGAGCTAACTATGAATCTTTTAACCTAATGTTGCCTAAAAACAAGGTTTAACTAAAAAAGTAGTGCCTTACTGCCGTGAATTTAAGATACTAGGTATACCTGCCCCTATATTCACCATGTATTTAGTATAAAATATATAGTATAGGATGTTTGCTTTCCTTGTTTGAGTAGGATGCAAATCTCTACTCCTTTAAAGATCAGTGATTCATTTGTTGAATGCCAGAGGCTTGGTAATTGTGTCACTAGCTCACCTAAATGATAAGGGCTATTATAACTTGAGGAAGATCTCACGCAAGTTGAGTGGGGATAATCTAATGGAAACTAAGTATCACTAATCTAATGATTAGCTACATGTCCTTAGACTTTGGATAACCATTTAACTATAATAGTTTATGTTTGCACAAATAAAATTGCAAGGATTTGGCATAGCCTTGTGATATAGGCCACAAAAATGATAAATAATAGTTGTGTTAAACAAAGGAAGACTACATATAAGAATTAAGCTTTATCAACTGATGTGAACCTTATGTAATAGGAGGTTAAATAAGGACCTTGAAGCTCTCTCTGTTCTAAGGTTTGAGTAAATAAGTCTTTGCGAAAATTTTTCTGACTTTATCAAATGGGTGTTCGCTGCCATGTATATTTTATGCTCAAATAAAATAAGTGGATGGAGTTACCTTGTTTTTCCTTAAATCACCTGAACCATTAAACCTAACAAAAAGATTTAAATCTAGCCTTATAACCTGCAAGTTAAAGCTGATAAAAGGAATGAGATAAGATTAGGTGGCTGGTCAAATGCTATATGATGGAGTTTCACTAAATCGTCATTTTTTCCATAGACTTTGGCCCATCTTTCAACCAAAAAAGATTTCCTTACTTCTTTGTTGCTGTTTCCTTCTTTTGTTTTAGCTTGCAAGAGTTGGTGATCAAATCTCAAATACTTGCAGTTGGGTCATGGCCATGTGATTGTATCACCTTGAAGAAGAGCCAAAAGAGTATCCACATTTCAAGTTTGGGGAAACTCTGATAAAAATGGAGCAAGTTATTGAGTTGCGGAGTTTTAGCCTACATTCGGACTTGCGAAACTTTTGGCCTTACCTGGATCCTGCTAAGTCCCTTTGGACTTCATTCCTCCGTCGACTGTTAATGCATGATTGCCTCGTTTCTTGTATAACTTCTCAAGTGATCCAAACACATCCAATGACCCTCGTTTTCCCGCAAGGTCGCCTTAGGTGAAACTTCTCCTTACTACCGGATCCATCCCAATGGTCCACAATTTCCCACAAAACTTTTTGTTGTGTAACTTTCATCGCTAAATGGATATTGTCCACATACCTTTTGAAATCCCACAAAGTCCAAAGGCCCCTTAAGTCTCCACAAATTTACTTTGTGCATGGTTTGAAGATCTAAGGTGAAACTTTTATAACCATAAGGACATGTCTTGATGACCCATGCATTTCCGCAACGTCCCAATGGCCACAATTTCTCTGCATGATGTATGGCGGAACCCCTTCAAATTTTCACAACTATTTGAAATGCGAAAAAAGGTGTCAAAGACGGTTTTAATCACCTGCACACGGATCCTAAGGGTGAATGGAGGCTTGACACGCATCCTATCATGCTTGGACATGGGTTAACCACCTCTACTCCATCTCAAATTCTATAAATATGGATCTTGATCTCATTTTAGGGAGCTTTTTGGGAGAGTCTTCTATAGAGGTTGTAAATCTGTTGTGCAAAGTTAGAAGATTTCAATGAGTAGAAGCTAGGGGAGCTTGTTGGGTACAGATGTAGGTGAAGTTGTAAGGCTTGAGAGACAAGGCCATTGAAGGCATGTAATCAAAATGTACTCCTGAACATGAATAAAATGACTTGAGTTTTGTTGGGAATGTTTTTATTTTGTGAGCTAAGTGTGTTTTAGCTACATGACTAGGCAATCTGGTAAGACCCCTTGGTCATGATTGCATCAAGTGGTATCAGAGCAAAGTTTGCTCATTGGGAGGTGTGCTGAGATGAGTTGTGTGAAAGAGTTTGAGAGATGAGAGTTAGTTGGCTGTCCTCCAATAGAGCTTGAAGTTGGGTAGAAGGTGTAGAGTTCCTCCACTAAGTGAGAGAGTGGGTAGAGGAAGCATTTTCCAAAAATATATGTTGGGTAGAGGATAGGTGAGTGTGGGTGAGTTTGTCACATGAGTCTTATAATTGTGAAATTGATTTGGCTATCCTCTAGCATAGATAAGGTTGGGTAGAAAGTGTAGAGTTCCTCCATTGAGAGAGGGGGTAGAGGAAGCATCTTTCATAATCTTTATTGGGTAGGAGATAGGTTGTGTATGAGGGTTTTGGTGCAAGTATAAAAGAGGGCCTACAACTGTTGAAAGTGTGTGTAGGCTGCAAATGTTGCATATTGTGTGAGGTTGTGTGTGGTTGAAGATGGCAAAGAGGAAAAGCATGAGGCTGGCTATACAAAAGCCTTTAGGGATCCTAGTCCTTGTTAAGAGAGAGAGAATGTACAAGGTTGGGATTAAAGAGATGAGAAATATGCTAAAAGGGTTGAGCGAAACCATAGTAGTAGTGGAAAGGAGAAAATAAGAGGACATAGGTTTGGTTCCTGATGAACTTGTGTGTGCAACAAAAGAGGAAAAGGTTGCAATAGGTGGGGTTGTAGCAACATGTCTTGTTGAAGGCATGGAGAGTGTGGTGAGTGAGGTTGCAACAAAGGCATGTTTGAGTGAAGGCATGGAAGAAGAGCAGAAAGAAGTTATAGTTGAGGGTGGTGTTACAATATAGGTAGAGAAGAAGAAAGATGAAGATGTAACAAAAGTTGTGGAATGTCCTTTGGAGAAAATGAAGATGATGGAGAGTGCAATCAACAAAGTACACAGAGGGTGGTTGTGCGGCAAGGTGAAGTAGATGACAAGCAGACAGAGGATACTGGAGAGATGTATGTAGATGGGGTGGTGAGTGTGGAGGAGGTTGTAGGAAACCTTTGGTGGAGGTTGAGCTATAGTGAGTTCAATCCCACAAGGAAGAGGAGAGGAGTTAAGGAAAGTGAGAAGAGGAGAAGGAGAAGAAAATAAATTGGTGAGATGAGGAGGTTGGATGGTGGTGGACATAGGTCCACGAGAAGGAAGAGGAATTTGGAACAAACTGGGTGGAGGAGGATGACACTTGTCCCCGCCAAATGCTAGAAGAGGCAAAGGAGGAAATTTCTTGATGAACCTGCTTTAGTAGTCAAGTTTGTTGTAGGTTGTTTGCAACCTAGAAGGGTGGTTCTACCATCCAAATCCATTATGTGAGCTATGCTCACAACTTTTTTACTCGACATGTCTGATGTAGGTGCATTCTGGCTCACTTGCAATCCTACATCAACCAAAAAAGAATTCCTTGCTTCTTTGCTGTTGTTTCCTTCTGTTTTTTCTTGCAGGCATTAGTGATCAAATGTCAGAGCTTTGTAGTTGTTTCATAGCCATGTGATTGAATCACCTTGAAGAAAAGCCAAAAGGGTATCTACATTTCAAGTTTGGGGAATATCTATTAAAAATGGAGCAAGTTATTGAATTGCGGAGTTTTAGCTTGCATTCAGACTTGCAAAACTTTTGGCCTTATCCGGATCCCCCCTAAATCCCTTTGGACTTCATTCTTTCACCGAATGCTAATACATGATTGCCTCATCACTTGAGGAACTTCTCAAGAGATCCAAACACATCCTGATGATCCTCATTTTCTGGCAAGGTCACCTTAGGTGAAACTTCTCCTTATTGTCAAATCCATCTCGATGGTCCATGATTTCCCGTAGAACCTACTGTTGCGAAACTTTCATCTTGTCATGCCCCTGAAATTATGACACTAAGATATAAAACATTGAAATGCAAATAAATAAATAAAATAAATAATAAAATACGTATTAAAAATACTAAAAGAAATATTAACAATTTAATATCATTATAATTATAATTATATTATAATTATCAATATAACAATATAAATATTATAAATATAAATAAATAATAATGGACGTGTCATTCCCCAATTTGTAATAAATAAAATAAAATGAAATATAAACAAATATATGGTAAGTGGCAAGGCTGTGATTCCTCCCTAAGGGGAGCAGCGCTTAAACCACGAGCAGCTATGATGTTGGGCAACGATTAATACATAGAAGCAAAAGATTATTTACAAGGCAGCAATAAGAATATAAGGCAGCAATTTTATTTAGGGGTATTTATATTTGTTTAAAGGACAACGATTATGTAAGAGGAGGCAGCGATTAAGAAGAAAAGGGAGGCAATGATTTCATGTGCTAAAGGGCAGCGATTCATTATAATGCAAGCATTTGAGGATAAACAAAGGAGTTTAGAAGCAGCAATTAGAGTTTATTAAAAGAAAATAATATGGAGCAAATGTAGGAACGTGAGTTTCCAGAAGGTGGTGACCCTCCACCAATATAAAGGGAGGCAGATATAGATTGCAAGAGGAATATATTGGGATTTAGAATAGAGTACGAGCAGAACAGGAGAATTTATGCAGGGGAACGACAGAGATAATAGAAAGAAAATCAGAATAAAGGAAATGAAAAGTGAAGGCCATCAAATCAGGGAGGAGGATAATAAGCTTTAAGCACATATATTTAACAATGAATAAGGACAGAAATAAATACATTATCTGAATATAGCAACAGAGATCATCAGATAAGTACATTGTTGCAAGAACATATAATTATAGAAGTGTGTATATCTCTTGTATATATTTATATATATATTCATATAAAAATATAAATATATAGATTATGTATGATTAGGCAATAATGATACTTACAGCAATTATTAATCATTATCCAATTGAAACTAATCTATTGGTTTCTCTTTAAGCAATATTTCTGAGTATTGAGAACATATTGATCAAGGGGAGAAGCATACAAATCAAGAAGATAAAGAGACCTAGACTCGTGTATCACAACAGGCTGCTATTATCAAATACATCAATATAACCAAGTGTATTTTTTGCAGATCATTGCTTGCATATGTACGCATATTGCCTATATGATAATAAGAATATCTAAGTTACCGGTTCGGGTTCGGGGACGGGTTTGGGTACGAGAACCCGGTACGTGGGTACGGGCAAAATTTTTTTAGGGGTTTGGGTACGTATGGGTACGTGTGTATATATATATATATATATTAATAATTTAATATATTATAAATCTATATATATGTATTATATATACAAAAAAATAAGAGAAATATAGAGAATTGTAAAACTAAATCATTTCATAGTATGATACTTGATCATTGATCAATGCCAAATGCCAAAGATAAATATTAAATGCCAATTGATAGTTGAAAAATATTCAAATAAAATTAGTTTACTGAATTACAAAATGTAGTTCATGAAACATTGAAACATGATTCAATATTCATTGTTCATGTGCTCATCAATCATCAAAAGGATTGTCAGAATCATCATGACTTGGATTTTGAGTGGTTTCAACTTCAAAATCATCATCATTTGAACCCAAAGCGGATCCAACACCATGTGATATGTCATCAATATCACCCACATCATCCATAGTGGCTCTAGCAAGATCCTGAATGGTTGCATCCAAGTCAGTAGACTCGGGTGCTACATCCCAAAGCCTCGCTGCCCCCTGCCTGTATTGAGGATCCTTACGTGACAGAAGACGCAAATTGGAATGAATGTACACTAAGTCTTCAGCTCTTTTTGCAGCCAACCGGTTACGCTTCACTGAGTGGATAAAGGAGTATGTACTCCAATTCCGTTCAGCGGCAGAAGAGCTTGCAACCTAGAGAGAAAACCAACAAAATTAAAAATAAAATAAAATAATGCAAGATAAATTCAAGAATGTTAAGTGTTAAATTTTACAATACAAGTGGCAAAAAAAAAAAACTTACTTGTGAGAGGATCTTGATTGCAAGAGGTTGGAGGTACATATAATCTTGACCATGGAGGTACCACCATGTAAGACCATCCATTTTGTATTGGTCTCTAGCAACAGAAGCATTATGATTTTTTGATTTTCCTGTGACAAACATTCCAAATTCTCTCATGACACTTGCATGCACTTCTGGATCACTGAACATTCTACTAAATGCCGTCTTATACCCATTAGCAACTTCACCATCTCTATATGGCGGTATTCTCCCTGGGATAGAAAGTATTTCAGTGGTATAGTACCTCGGAGATAGGGCATATGCAAGGAGGTGCAATGGAGTTGTCATCTTGTTCCAACGATGAAGAACAATTGCTTCCACCCTTTTGTACAAGGTGTCTTCAGGATCATTCTCTTTTTTTTGTATTTCTATTTTTATTTTTTCCAACATTGTGTCCATGCTATCATAGACATCCCCCAAGCATGGTTCATCTGTATCAGCAAACCGAAGCATAGACATGATAGGTTCGGTGAATTCCAATACATAATTCACACGATCCCACCAATCGTCATTCAAGATCAATGCCTTGACTTTTTGGGCCCTCTCTGAATTTGATTGCTTCCATATACTCCATTGGTTGCTAATAACCATTTGACTCAATGCATCTTTCACCTTCACAAGTCGTCTCAGAACAATTGTGTGAGATGCAAACCGGGTCTCGGCAACCTAAGAACATGTTAATAGTAAGTTAATAACACATTTAAAATATGTAAATAATGCAAAAAATTATTTTATTCAATTATGTAAAACATGACATAAATGATAAATGAAACTAAATAAATTAAATTTTAAAATTTACCTTCAACAATTCCAATGTTGAAAAAGTTCTGAAAATTGCTTGTGACATATGGTGGTTTGTCACAAACATCTGGATCTCCTCAGACTCCTGGTATATTTCTTTCACCCACTCTATTTGGGTGCCAATTGCTTGCATCACCAAATTGAGGGAGTGTACAGTGCACGGTGTCCAAAAGATGTGCTCATATCTGGCCTCTACCAAAGCACCTGCAGCCCTGCAAACTTTTGCATTGTCCGTAACTACTTGGACAACATTTTCACTACCCACCATCTCTATGGAGTCAATGAGAATCCTGGAAATGAACACTGCATCTTTCACTTCCCCTTCACAGTCAACCGCCCTCAAAAACATTGCCCCCTTGGGGGACACTGCAATAACATTAATCAATGGACGGTTTTTGCAATCTTTCCATCCATCGGAAACAATAGATACACCTGTTTCAACCCAAGAATCTCTAATTGGTTTTAGTTGGGCCTCTACATATTTCTTCTCTTTTTGCAATAAGGTGGTACGCACCTTTTCATACCCAGGACTTGTGAAATCAGGAGGTGCACTATTTATTGCTGACACCATGTCCTTCCAATATGGTGATCTCACCAAGTTGAATGGAAGACCATTGGCATAGAGGCAACGTGCAATTTTTTCTTCAGCAATATCTCTTGCCTCCATTTTAAATGCCTTCTCTAATGGACCTCTCTTGCGGGTGGTGGTTTCTGGTTCTTCATCTTCTTCTTCCGTAGAGGGTATAGACAAGAAGGGATGTCTAGAGGGCCTAACTATCTGATGAGTGGGTAATGTTGTTTTTTTCTTTCCGGAACTATAACTAGTTTGTTTTCCTCTTGCAATGGAATTGTCAGCATCTTCTTGTTCTTTTATAAATGTTGCTATTTGTACAGCAGAAAACCCCTTCTTATCTGGGCCCACACACATATTAATCCCTTTACCACCAGGGCCCATAAAATGAAGTTTCACTCGGTAGTAGGAGCTATTATATTGTACATTGCAAAAATTACACTTCCAAACAAACCCCCCACCTCCAGGAATTTGTGAAATTCGTGTGGTATGTCTCCATAAAGGAGATCCTTTATCAATTTTGAACTTTTGGCTTCCATCCCCACCCACTGAACTTTGACTACTGGCCATTGTTGCAATCTCTAAAAAAAATGAAAAAAAAAAAATATATTTGAAAAACTTATTCACAAACTTGAAAAAATTCATCAAAAACTAAGAAACTTAAAAAAATTCATCAAAAGATTGAAGAATAGGGTTTAAATGCATACCTTGAACACTTAAATCTCCTTTGTAGAAGCTATTTGCCACTCCACAATCGATCTCCTTCAAATGCAATCACCTCCCTTCAAAATGCTAAGATGGACACAAAAAATAGAGAGAGCAAAATGAGAGGTAAAAATGAAATGTTTTAGTGTTAAAAGGCCTCATATTGGGTCGTTTTAGGGTTTTAAGGCAAAATAGAAATTAAAAAAATGTTTTTTTTTCACTTTTGGGCCCACTTTTTAAGTGCTGGGCCGTGGGTTCTCAGGGGTTCGCCCGACGCGGTACGGTCCCCCGCCACACGGGCATGGTATTCGGGTATGTGCGGGTGCGCCCAGCATCGCCAAAGGACCAACTGCCGAAGTAGGGTTCGGTAACCTAGAAGAATATTTAATGAATGATTTCTTGTGATAGAATATATGATGTGCTTGATTGTTTGGAACCCATCTTGTGGAAGGGCATGAGGTGCCAGTGGTAGGGGCCAAAAGCCCACTTACGACCTCTGCCCAACTCCTCACGAAGGTAGGGCCTGAGGTGTAGTGGTAGGAGCCAAAAGAGCCCACTCGTGATCTCCACCCGATCCCACAGGTTGGCAAATGTCTTCGGGGTTTGGGACATAATGGGGAAAGCAGGTACAAGTCACCAAGGGGGGGAATTGTGGTATACAACCTCTTAGGCTTGGCATATGGCTTCGAGTGGACCCATCATGTCCCTTCTCCCAAACTTGTTTGTATTGATTGATAATCTATGGATGCGATGAAATTGTCTAACTCTCCCTTGAAGAACCCAAACTTCACCCCTCACTAAGCCCTTATCCTTGACCACATAACTATAGGTTTGTTCTTCGAGATAGCTTGCTAGGTCCACTTGGTTGGGGTGGATAGGATAGTGGTCCACTTGGTTGGGGTGGACAAGATAGTGGTCCACTTGGTTGGGTTTGTTGCACCTTAAGCTAGATAAACAAGAACCTATACATCCAAATTGCTATGCATGACCAGTCAAGCTCTTATTATTCATCAGGTCCTCATAAAATATGAGCATTGCACTTTGAATTCCAATTGTACATTGTGGTATAAATTTATTAAGTTCATGTTCATATCATGTTGTTGATTAAAACTGATTTCAAAATTTACTTTGCTAGTTCTATTTCAAAAAAAATTGCTCCATGGATGGTTTTTACACATGTAAAGTGTGTGCATCATTCTCCATCTAGAATCAACCATATCCCATATCTCCATGTAGTCTACTTCCACATTGAATACTTTTTAAATGACTTCCTTGCAATAGTCCGTCCTTTCATAAAGTATGCCAAGACATGAGTGTTGCTATCAACCATACAAAACACATCAACAATTGGTTCACACGCATTAAAATTTTTGTTGCACTTTCCCAAAAGCTATTGTTTAAAATAACTTGCTTTATGGTCTTCCCTTTAGAACCTTTGGAAAGAGGACAATTCTCCCACTTATTGAAACACATAACAAATCCTAGAACAACTTTCTATTCAACCAGCCTTTTCAAAGTGATATAAAATGAAACAAATTTTGTTTTACAAAGCCTTGACAACTCCCTAGATGCATGATATCTGTAAAGATTCAATGTAAGATGATAATTTCTTATAAAATATGCAATTGCTCTGATTTTGTGAATTGCTTCCATTACCCATGCAAATTTAGCCAAGTCATGAAGCAATAGATCTAGAGAATGAGCTGCACATCAGACCCATTATATTTGTGGGTACTTCTCTCCAATCAACTTCCCAACTACCACACAATTTTCTGTACTATTAGTTACTACTTGAACCACATTCTTCAAACCCACTTCAAGAATGGCTTCATCTAATATTTTAAAAATATACTCTTAAGTTTTCTTATGGTTCATTGTGTCAATCACCTTGAAAAATAGAACACCTTGAGGGAAAGTCACCAAACATTAATCAAATGGAATTTGGCATATATCTAACCAACCATCACTCAACATGGTACACCCTGTTGCCTTCCATGAGGCCGACCTTAGCTAATTTCTCAATCACTCTATTTTTTGACCTCTACAAAGAGTTGTTCTGAAAGCCTCTAAAGAGGGAGGTGTGTATCCTTTGCCAAACTCTATAGCTTTTTAATTGCTTTCCGAAAATGTGGATTCCTAGCTACATTGAATGGAATGGCACTTGAATAAAACTAATTAGCTAATGCATTATCCACATTTTTTTTTCCATCGGTTTCTACAAGCTGTTTAATGTTTCACCCTCTATTGATCCCTCATTTGTAGTTGGTCGAGAGTGTACTTGGTTGGCCATGAGTCATAAGTAAATAAGACTTTAGTTAGTGAGTCATAAATAAATAAGACTTTAGTTAATATTAATATTTTCTATGTACTTGTCATGTTAGTTGTCTTGGGAATTAAGTCCATGATGAAGTAATTAGTTGTAATGAAGGGACACAACGGTCGGTCTCTCAACCACCGCCAGCGTACTATATGTACTTGAGTCATGTAGTCAAGAAACACTGTTACCATTGTTATGCTTATGTTCATCGATGTTACGTTGAGGAGATATTATGATGCTATGATGTAATTGCTAATATATCGAATTAATCAATATATATCTGTTTTGTGCAATTGCTATGTGATTATTTTATTCTGTCAATGCTGTTCTATGTTTTCGTTTACTCTGTAACTCATTTTACCACGTAGCGAGTAAACATTTGGTGCTATTGCTTAAGTGAATTCGGCGATCACCAGACGGTAGAATGGCATAGTGATGGGACAACCGACCAAAGAGCCGGTACAAACAAACAAGGAACGTGAAGGCGAGATCTAACGGAAAACCTTTGCAGCCTATGGGAAATCTCGTTAAAGGACCATGTACGTAGGGAGGCTCTCACGAGAGAGATTGCTCAATCGGTCATCTGGGATAGATTGCACGTCAACTCAGAGGTTGACCATCTCCTCACCAGGCTACCGAGGTTGTTGGCACACCACTACATTATCTTACAAGATCTCTGGGCTGAGAGGGATTAGGAACAGAGAAGGCAATAGATACTGCAACGGTATGAGGAGAGAACCAAGTGAGAAGAGGAGGAACGAGATACAAGTCGAAGACGTATGTTTGGCAATTAATGCTCGTATGCCTCAACAAAGGCCAAAACCAAGTACCGAAAGGGCAAGAAACTGTCGAGGAACAAGTACGGAGATCATTAAGACTTAAAGAACAAGAGAACTGACGGAGGAAATTAAAAAAAACCACCGAAGGAGTAGATGAAGATTGGAACGAAATAAACAAAATATTGTCTGATTAACGAAATTAACATAATGTTTACTCGCTACGTGGTAAATGCAATACACAGTAAACAAAAATCTAGAACAACATTGATAGAATAAAATAATCACATAGAAAGTGCAGAAAATAATGTATTGATATTATATTCATATGGCTGCAAACATTACAATGTATATCATTTGTGCTCCTCTCGTTATTGCGGTACCCTCCAAGGGATGCGTTGGAGTTGTTCTAGGGTTTTGATGGTGTGCTTGGCGGTGTTGACGGTTCTCCCTGAGTGAAGAGTACTTGCACACTCCTTGTTTTTAAGTTGTATGGGCATTCCTCAAAGAATGTCCCATCACTTGGCAGATATTGCAGAACAGCTTCTTTGGGCAGTTTGCTTTTGTGTGACCTTCCCTGTTGCAATCCGTACACCACAGTTCTCTAGCTTCCTTCATTCTCTCCTTGTCGGTCTTTAATTCTTTCATCATTCTTATCATATCCTTCTAAGTGCTTGCACCGTTTTTGACTCATAGTCGCTATTCTCGTCCGTACTCTCCTTGTTTGTCTTCCATTTCCCTCAAAATGATGTGTTTTTTTCACTCTATATCCATTGCTCAATTGTATGCCTCGGCTTACGACGACAAAGGTACAACTTTCAATTTTTTTCTCAGTGACGGGAGCAAGCCTTCGATGAACCATCACTTATTTAGCCCATCAACTGGTTGGGTCTCTAGTTTTCCCAACAATTCTTTAAGTCTACGGTTGTAAGCTTGTACGTTCTCATTCTTCCTTTGATTTGTGTTGTAGATTTCTGCTACGATTTCACTATCATCTCTAAGGAGTTTGAATTCATCTTGTAATGCTCTCTTCAGTGTTCTCCATAATGTTCGGTGAATTGCATCCAGTTGCTGTACCAATCAATGGCTATACTCCTCAGTGTCATTGGGAATGATTTTAGCCAATAGTCCACATCATCTTGTTTGTTGGCTATCCAAATAGTCTCGCACGTCTTGCAGCACCGTACTAGATCTTCTGACTCATCCCCCATGAACTTTGGCAGCTTTTGCCTTTCGGCTGGTGGAGTCACCATCCTTCCCCGATGCCCTCCCTGTGTTAGACCTGATTGGATTGGTTCTCCCGCAACGTCCCGGTGCATCACTTGCACTCTCGACTACATACGAGTCTCCTCAACGTCCTCTGTCAGCGTCCTCTACACCTCGGGTCTCTTGGGGTTCGTTCCGGTACTCCCTCTACCCTAGGGTCTTAGGCTCAGATCTTCTAGTCCTCGGCTCTTCGTTGCCGTCCGATATGGACAACTCCCGAATGCATCGGAAACTACTCTCGAGCTCTTCACTTAGTTCATTTTCATTTCCATTAAGTCTATATCTTTCTATGCACGGTGTCCTGAAGGGTCCTTTGTCCCTTTCCTTGGCAAGATTTTGGTGTGTTCTTGTGATAGATTGGTTTATTTCATCAAGGTTTTGGTGTGCTCTTGTACTAGACTAGTTTATTTCATTTATATCTTTATTGATTTCTTTGTCAATTTTCTTCAGCCTTCATTGTCGATTTTCTTGCTCCTGTAACCTAAGTGATTGTCGAACCTTTTCTTCTGGTGTTTCTTGCCCAATTGGTATTCGTTTCTTATCCTTATTAGGTTGTACAGGCCTTAAATGTTGGTCGTATGATCATTGGTTGTCGGGAGTACGTCTTCTACGAATATCCCATTCTTCCTCCTCTTACTTGGTTCTCTCCTTGTACCGTTGCAATATCTGTTGCCTTCGATGTTCTTGGTCGCTCTCCACCCAAAAATCTTGCAAGACGATGATATGGCAGGCCAGTAGCCTTAGCAGTCGGTTGAGGAGACGATCAACCTCGTCATTAACTTGCAGTTTGTTCTAGATGACTACCTAAGGGATCTCTCGCCTGAGAGCTTCCCTCCGTAGTGATCCCTCAACGATATGTCCCACAAGTTCACCAAATCTTGTGTCAAATCGTCTTCTTGTTCCTCGTTTGTTTGTACGGGTTCCTTCATCGGTCAACCCATCATGACGCCATTCTACTGTCAGGTGATTTCCCTAAGTACGCTTAGGCAACGGTGCCAAATGTTTACTCACGGGAATGAATTCCAACGTACTATGAGAGAAAATGAAATTAACAGAACATAGACAAGTACGAACAATCATGAATGCATATTGCACAACAAAATAGTACTTCATTTATTATTCATGGTAACCAAGTACAATTATTCATACTAGAATGTAACATGTAACATAATATCATTATTACCAACATCTTAACTCCCGACACCTTGTCAAAAACAGTGCAAGCACTCTGGAAGGATATGATAAGAATGATTAAAGAATTAAAGGCCGACAAGGAGAGCATGAAGGAAGCTAGAGAACTGTGGTGTATGGATTGCAATGGGGAAGGTCACACAAAAGAAAACTGCTCGAAGAAGCTATTTTGCGATATCTGCCAAGTGATGAGACATTTCGTTAAGGAATGCCCATACAACTTAAAAACAAGGAGTGCACAAGTACTCTTCGCTTAGGGAGAACCGTCAACACCGCCGAACACACCATCAAAACCCCAGAACAACTCCAATGCGTCCCCTAGAAGGTACCGCAATAACGGGAGGAGCACAGATGATATACATTGTAATGTTTGCAGCCATATAAATATAATATCAATACATTATTCTATGCACTTACTATGTGATTATTCTATTCTATCAATGCTGTTCTAGATTTCCATTTTATTTGTATTGCATTTACCACGTAGCGAGTAAACATTCCGTTAATTTTGAAAAATCATTCAAGGCCTTGGGCATAGTAGAAGAGGAAGAAAAAAGATGTTGGGAGCCTAGACACATCTTCCTCGATTCTTTGTTTCTTTTGTGCCGATTCCTACAATCGAAGAGGAATGTTCTTTCTCTAGGGCAGCTCTAATCTCTAGAGTCACTTGATTACATGAAGTAACAACCCCCTACAACCCCTGTAATGCCAAGCAAGTGATCCATCACACTTGTTAATGATCCAGTGAAAGGATACTAACACAAATTAAATTTGAGATTAGCACTATTGTGGGACACTAGTCTCCATCCCTCAACTTTTGATTTTGGGAGAGTTATTGAATTACAATCTGCATGTTTTAGAAGACAAATAATAACATTTAATTTTTTTTTGACAAAAGACTTCACAAATTTCCAGCAAACGATCAATTGTCCATTGAAACCCACTGTGAATCCTGAATGAATCCATCAATCAATGGAATTGAGTTTGTGGTCAATCCACTCTGAAACCCGAGGGTTTTCATTCTCAGCCTCTTGAAAGCCAAGCTCTCCAGATTCCCGATAATTATTTTCCCAAAAGGTCCCAACAAATCCCTTTTTACCACATTTTATAGTCCACCACCTTTTTAATATTTTATTATTAAATATTTAGCTCCATTAAAGTAACTTTATTTAATATTTTCTCCATCCACTTAATAAAGTTTATGATTGATTAAGCAGGGAAGGGGCCCTAATCCACTTAATAAAGTTACTTTAATAAATAAATAATTAATTAAATATAAATGTCCAAAATATTATTTCAGGACAAATTAATATTTAATTAATTAAATTACGCCCCATGGTGGCTACTCAAGAATTGGCGACATTACACATCATACAATTCATAGTCGAATTAGTGCTAAAAAGAAATTTGGAAATAGTGACATGTGGAACAATTCTCTCGCACAAACACAGAGATTGTGCTTGCACTCTGCATTCAAATAGATGCATCAAGAATCACTTGTGCATGGAATAAGACACTATGCCTTACATGGAATCATCGCTCAGCCTTATACAAAGTAACAAAATATGTGAAACAACACTTGTGCAAAACACAAGAGAACAAGACGTGAGTGGCAAAGACTTGTGTAGTTATTCATATTTTGGGTGATGCAAGATTGCACAACCCCTAAGATACTCTTGCATCACAAAACAGATGTGACCTCAACAGATTGAGACTAATATTGCATTTTGGAAGTCTAGGGTTTGCTGATTTTATTGTTTTGATTGATCAAATTTGAACCAACTTTCACACTACTGTTGCAAGATCAATAAGATGATGGCTCAGCTGTTCAAACCCTAGAACATCAGCTACAGTACATGAAGAAGTACCCCTCAAAGATCACTGTTCAAGGATGGAAATCTACGATTCTACTCACAAATGTTGCTGAAGATATGACAAAGATTATCCAACTTCAAAGAACAGCTAGCGTTAGAGATACAAATAAGGACTCCAAGTCAATCCAAAATCCTCTTGATAAAGGTAAAACCCTGCCAAAGAATGAAAATTGAAATTTCTGATTGATCTGCCAAGGTTTGATTGAAAAACCTTATGAAATTAGGGGCCATTTGTCAAAACTTGATGAAAACCAACTGAGTTCTGGCACTTTGAGTGGTGTTTATTGCTATAGGTGGCTGAATTTCAAAGGAAGAATGCTGAATTTTTCTACTGCAAGCCTTGAAACTGATATAGGAATTGCTCAATGATAAAAGTTGCTGCTGATATGACAGAAAATTCTGCTGTTGATCGCCAAAAAACCATGATGCTGCACTATCTGATATGACTACTGCAGATATAATAATAGCTAACTAAATCTGCTGTTGAAGTCTGATGTAGATGAAATGATAAAGGATGAGGGTTTATTGAAAACAAATAACTGCTATTTCTGCCCTTGGTCACCCAAACGTAGATCCTGCTTTTTCTATTTTACATCTGCTATTTAAAACTTAGTAAATACTTGAACTAGCCGGAAACATATTTATAACAGACTCTTGACTTGTTTTTGAAATCAAAATTTGAATGGCTTTTGTATGGAACATCTGTGTGTGTGTATAAGCTCAATAACACAAACTTAGCATCAAAATCCTACTCGGTCTAGTCAAGTGTGATACTATGTATAGGCATGACTTATTTTTTATGAAGATTGTCATTCCTTTGCTGGGCACTTACCTGTATAGGCTGTTTGCAGCTTTCTGTTATTTTGAAAATCATGTTTTCTTGTTGAATAGTGTGCATCTATATGTTGTCTTGCAAGTTTTGAATTTAGACTTCATGCAGCACCTCATAAGGATGCACGCTTGGATGTATTCATCTAGTTTTGACTCAAACAAAATCCATTTCTCCCTTTATGGCACACAACTGCTCACTTGCAATTTTTTGTCTTTTTGAAAATATGTTTCTGCATATATTGGCAGATGCCAAGCAGCACAATAGTAGAGTTTTTATATGAAACTTGCACTTGTTTATAGGTGCACACCTATATACCTGCATGTAATTATTGAAAATTCAAAACTTGCCTTGCCTTTGAATGGCATGCTCCATAGCATGCTCGTGAAATCTTACTTTGAAACACGTGTGAAATTACATTATATGTTCTCTGCGAAAAACAAAGGTATGCAAGTGTCTAAAGATCAAATTTATGTTCCAGTTCCTATTACCTTGCAGAACTACTCTGGCTACATAAGGAATGATGATGAGTTGCTGTTTTTCTGCCTTATGTAGCTATATCAATATATCTATGCCAGGTGCTTTGCCAATTCCAAGACCGAGTCAAAGTAAAAAATCATCCTATCAAGTCTATGTTGAATCCAAGTAACCATGTAAGTTTTAATAAAAGAAGAGGCTTTACTAAAAAATTCCTAGTCTACATCTAAACACGATGGGTTGAGCACCTTCTTTCAGTCCTTCCCAAATATGGGGGTAGTTAAGTACCCTATAGACACATTGAATATACACACCCCATGGTGACAAGATAGTGAGATGACAATCCTTTGTGTGGGTTGCTCCTAGTCTATACAACACTACTTTGCTTCACTACAACAAGATAACAACATGGTCATGCAAACATCACAAGATTCCTTTCTACCTTAGGAGGTTTATTGACCTCAGATGTTAGAAAATAATTCTAGAGGAAGCACCCAATTCTCCCCAAGAATCAACTAGACTAGTCCTTCTAGTCTTGGCCATTCTCTAATGGACATTATCAAGTAATAGACTAGTCTTATACACAATATGGATATCGATACCACTAACCCTTTGATCTGAAATTCAGATGCATGATAATGATGACCCTTGCTTTTGGCATCCAACTCTAATCTCTAGTAAATCATTGAAACTTCAGGGATCATTTGTCTTCGATATTTCTACTTGCACTTGTGTTGGGTTCACATTTACTAGGGTTATACTCGACCATTTTGTCTTTATCCTTTTTAAGCTATCTTCATGTTTTGGGAATTCTTTTTACCCTTCTAATATCTTTTGTAACAGGCATACCTTTTGGTCCTGATGACCCACTTTAGTCATCTGTGGATAGTAACAAATTGCATTTCACTTCTCTAGTGATAAGGATGAAGGCAACACAAAGTATAAAGAATGCAAAGAAACAGGGAAATATATTACATGATACCAAGAAAACGAAGCATTGTTTTACACTGGTCAATACTGCCAAATGACTTAAATAGCTATTCTTTAGATAAAAAAAAAACTAAAATAAATTTGCTTGAAGTAGTCCAAACGTTGAATATTTAGCTAGCATTTACTCACATATATGCCAAATTCTGCTGATTCTCTTTGCCATTAATAGATCAGCATAAGTACTATGAAAGGGGCTCAAATTCAAAGTTGACAGTAATCAATGTTCCTTAGGAGTCACAATATATAGGCTTGTTCTTACTAGATTCGCAGACTACACAGAACCTCAAAAATGAGGTCAAATATAAAAAACTGAAATTTTCAAAACTGTAATAATTTTACTTAAACATTAGGTTTGGTATTTAGATTAATTTCATATTTTCTGCTTGGAAAACACATCATATCCTTTAATTCTATTTGAGTTAGAATGGTGAAGGCATAATTATAAAGAGAGAAATTAGTTGAGGAAAACATACCTCCATCCAAATTTGCCAGTTCCCCATGACCATCAGGTTAAATAGTGTAACCATGCCACTAGGATAGTCATTAAAATTGAAGACTAAATAGCTACAAGTTGTTAAGTACGTTCATTTAGAAAATGAGTTGATTACATAATTACTCAAAAAATCAGCGATCATCTCATGCTGTCTCATGTGCTTAACTACTTTGCCTTTTTCTCACATGCCTTAACTACTTGAATAGAAACGTATTTTTCATATGAAAAGCATGTACATATATCCTTGCCATTCACAACACCATCTTGTATAGTTTATCAAATGCATCCACCTCTGCCGTTTTCAGATTGCCATAAATCTATGAAAGGGTTCTTTCCATTATGAAGTGTTTCTCTTTATCAATGTATAAGATCTTAACCAAAATATTATTTTATGAATCTAAATGTTATCAGATACCAATAATATACAGTGAAAAGGATACTCATTCTCCAACAGAGTTGTTCCCTCTAGCTTAGGATTTCCTTCATAAACGAGGCCACCGAATAACTGCTTTCCAAATGCAAGTCAATCACATGCTAACCACATAAAAATCAATTTCACATGATACAGGAAGTTATACTAGAAGTCAGAATCTTAAAGGCATGAAATTTTTGAAACTGGCTATGAACAAACTAATTATATATTCATCAGTTAAAACAACAGTAGAGAATCAAAATTTATCAAGATAATTAACAAATATTCAAGATAAAACTTTTATTTAGTGATACAAGGAAATACACAGAAGATGCTTCTAAATTGTCCCCCTTACAAGCAGAATAAAATGCTAGCTTTGCTACCAGAATTGTTAGAGTTAACCAAAACCATTCACCCAGAGTACAAACACCAAGGAAAAGGAAAAATGAACCCATCCACACACATGGATACAAATGAGAGAGTTCAGAATTGATCAAAAGGTGTTGGCATGATGGATGCAAATTTAAATATTAATAAGATTTTAACTAACATCATGACTTTTAATTGGAAATATGCATCATCATTACCATTAATCACAACATATTAAATACATTCAATGCTATTTAAAATAAATTATAAAACCAGTCCTTAAGGAAGTACAACTCCTAGTCCAAGTAAGAAACACACAAAGTCAAATATTAGTTACATCTTGCAAAGCAGCCGCTCCAAATTTGAAAGAAAAAAGGCTAAAAGCATTCTTGTGCTAGGTGCTAAAATCAATTGTTTTCTCACATGGTAATTTTTTTTGGGTCAAATTATTCATGTTTGACTAATGCAAGTGCACCTTATTCATAACAATCACTAGAATCAGCAATACTGCCTGAAAACTGAGGATTCCTCTACATCAGTGGTTCAAGTTTGACACCCCAATAATATAAATAAAATGAGAATGCATAGTGAATTATTCACTTAAAACAATCTTTTGTATCACTTTTGAAACAAAATTATCTCTCACAAACTAACACATGAGATTCTGGCAATTAATGTCTGCCTTACCCAATGAAAGCGTAAATGATGTGGGGATGACCAAGTTGTATGCCTGCCATTGAAAGAGTATGTGATGTGTCCATGTCAGACCAATTGTACTGACAAAAAAGAAAGATGCCAGGCATAAATGACAAGGTGGCCCTTTCATGGAGGTATATGATTATTGGAGAACAAGGACCCTTAATATCACAAAATAATTGAGTAATATGGTATCATTTTGCATTCCAATAATTTACGACACCTTTGGAGAATATATTAATGAGACAATTATGCCAGGTTGCAAATATATTGCATCCCATAATTTTTAATGTAATTCAGTCTACTCAGCATATATATTTTTTAAATCAACATGTTTGGTTTAATATGGGTATGAGTAATGGAAAATTCCTAGCAAGTGGAGTTCAATCCTTGGGATGGAACCCCAAAACTCGTATGAGTTACTTTGCAGTAACAATCTTCAACAAGCTAATCATCATGTGCACATTGCTACGATATAGAATTCAATTCATCTCAGCAGTTATCATGATAGTGTGAGGTAGTTGTGAGGGCCAATCACAACACAGAGGTTGATCAACATATGTCTTTAGTTTTGACTGAGATGCATAATTGCATACTTATACACTATCACAGGATTCACCGAATTTTTGGCTTCAAATTCGAAATTCGGATTTTTTTTTTAAACTGCATGAAATTCGTTAAAATTTGTTTGAAAATTCATACGGAAAAATGACGACTTTAGTTTTATTAAAAAATATTTTCATAAAGCATTGTTTTAGGGTTTTTGCTAGGTTGTTTTTTAAATAACGCCACTATGACATCACGAAACACAGTATCTCTGTTGAAAACAATTTTTTTGGAGTTGGCAGCTAGGGCACAACAAATTTCTTTTGTCTACAAATTTTTGGGACTGAGGTCTGAGACTTTGAAGGTTCATTTGTATTTCGCGACGAGAAGGCACGAGTTTGTATTTCACCATCGGCTTGCGTTGCCCTACGTCTTGACCTCTGCACGATTTATGCCACCCTGCCTTTTTTTTTATCGTGACCCAATTTTCATCGCTTTGCTCGTTGGGACTTTCCAAGGAAGGCCTTGCTACCAAATTTCTAGTTTAATTTAAGGGTTCATTTTAGGTGTTTTTAAAGTTTTATATTTTATACATTGTTTATTATTTTATTATTTTAGTTATTTTAAAAAGTAATATTTAATATATTTAAATTTGCAATTATTTTGTTTATTTATTAATGTACTTTTTAAAATAAATAAACTTTTTAATATTTTAAGTTAAGATAGTGTGTGCATTTTATTTTATCTTTTAAAATAAAGGTGGCATTTTAATTTTGTTTTTAAGGTTAAAAAATAGAAATATTGCATTTTTATACTTTTTAAGGCATCAGAATCTATTATTTTTATTTTGTTTTAGAGTTAAAATAAAAAATAAAATGTATTTGTTTTTAATGTTAAAAAAAAAAAAAAAAAATTTAATTGATTTTTTCCTTTTTAAATGGTAAGAATAAAAGAGCTACTATTTAAGAAAAATAAAATCCTTGATAATTTTGATTTATTTCACGGTAAAATTTGAAGTAGTACATTTTTATTTTTAAAGTTAAAAATAAAAATTAATATATTTTCCGTTTTATGTTTTAAAATTTAGTGTTTTTATTTTGCTTTTAAAGTTAAAAATAAAAATTTAATATTTTTTATGTTTATTAAAATAGAATTTAGTATTTTTTTTATTTTGCTTTTTAGAGTTAAATATAAGAAATTTATACATTCTATTTTAATGTTTTTAAAAAGAAAATTTAGTGAATGTTTTAAATATTAAATGTTACAACATGTACACATTGTAATTTTATGGCTCTCCAAAAGTCAATTGTCGAGGTATGGAAATATGTGACTTGCAATGGTACTAGTCTCAAATGTACCAAGTGTTAGTAACCTTTTATTGGAGGTTTAAAAGGGCAATTGACCATTTAGTCAGTGTTACAAGGGGTCTAGGAGGAGGTGTTACTACATTTCCAAGTGTGACAACAAAAATTAGAGTTGCTTTAGAGAAAGAACAATCGTCTTTGATTGTAGAAAAGATGAACACAAAAAAGAAAAAGAAAAGAGAATTGAATAGGATGTCTTTAGATTCACATCTATTATGTGTAATAACCCACCCTTAATTTTTTCAAATTTACACCCATTAGTGTTAGCCAAAAGTAATGATAATCAACTAAGTAAGCAGCCCTCCACTTTTTTATCACCCAGATCCCAATGTGGGCAAGGTGAGAGCCTAAGGTGAGAAATGGATCTTTGCATTAATTGGAAATCAAGTTAACTGAAACTGCCACCTTTTCATCACCCAAATCTTGATGTGGGAAAGGCCGTGAAAGCATACGGTGGTAAGGCTTACAATAATTGAACTTCTAAGCAATCAAATGCATGAAGAGAAATTACAATAAAGTAAATCATCCGCTTATTCAGCAGGAATTACAATAAAGTAAATAAACACTTGGTGGCAAGCTGGCCAATCCAAAGCAAAGTCCTCTGCTTGTTCAATGGGTATAACATGGAAGCAAACTAAAACTCAACCACTTATTCAACGGGTTTCTAGCTCTATAAATAGCTGCCCTGTTTACTCTTTGGGAGGACATTCGATCATTCTATTCTAGCTGTTGCTTACACTTTGTTCATCATTCATTGATCATTCCTTACTAATTTACATTCTCCTGGAGAGTTTAGTTTTTGAGAAATATATCATTCTGTGAGCTAAGAATTATCAATTCTTCATATTTGGTTTATCTGAGTTTTATTCCTCTGTTCAGTTGTGACCATTATCAACTTGAGTTCACATTTTTGAGTGAGTAGTTTAGCAATTTGTGAGAGAAATTCTGAGTGTGAAAGGTAGAGTCTTGAAAGGGATTTTGCCAAACTAGTTAGAAGTGCTGGAAGTGCTGTGCGAATTACCTGAGTTCAACTTTTGAGAAATGCTTTAATCCAGGCATGGGATATTCTTCTACTATCCAATTTACTTTTAATTCTTATTTGTTGTGAAAAAATTATGTTTCTGTCTGTGCTTAAATAGGAATATGTTCTTGAACTTCTGCTGTATGCTCAATATTCAGCCCAATAGCTTGCATCTAGGGAATATGATGTTTAGAGTTTAAAAGATACATTTTTACTATGAAGAGTATAAATAAGGCATTATAGATAAAGAAGGAAAGAAGATGCATACTTGTGTGACTGCATTAACTGAATGAACTCCATATGAGGAGAATATGGCTTTACTAGTTAATATATATACTAGGATTGAAAAAAAAAAGAGTCAAGTATATTCAGTTAGCGTAAAGTTATTAGGTTAACTGAGGTAAGCTTGAGAGATTCCTAGGATAAAGATTTCCAGTATAGGAGGGATTATGAAAAACACTTGTTATGTTGATTCATTTCTAGTAGATTAGATTGTTGTAGGATAGTCTGGGATGATAGATAATTCAATGAAGGACTAAGCCACACGTAGTGTAAGATAGCCTTAAGTCAAATCGGCCCTGAGTAGTGTTTATGATAGATGACCTTCATTTGAAGTACTAAATGAGAATACTTTGGCCAAAGTAGTGAAATGTACGACATCCACTTAGGTGTGAGATAGTTGAGACTACACTGTCAGTTCATTGTGATCCTTGTACTAGTTTGAGATTGTGAAATAGCAAGGTTCTAGTTGTGTAGGACACAACACTATGCTTAGTTGGTAATCGTTAACGGATACCCTACCAATCTCTTCGTTCAAAAGGAGGGCCATTTATTGAATAATGGATGTGCAGGGGACCGCATTATAAGTCTGTGGTTGGTGGAAAAGCGCCCGAGTGATGTTTCTTCTCCATAGCAAGCAACCGATGTACCAAGATTTGAAAGGAAAGGAACCTGGACCTTCGTACTACTATTTGTTCAAAAACTCATTGGAGCTATGTTAGTTAAGGTATGTATTCTTGTTTCATGTACTTGTGAAGTTATTATATTGAAATGAAATCTTTATTGTAAATTGATATGACAACTTGTTCATTTTTTATCAATAAAGAAAAGGAAAATTTTTATTGCAATGTCATGTTAATATGTTTACTTACTTGTAGGATGTAAATTATGGAAATATTACTTTACCGAAGGGTTGGCACGTTACATTATAAGTCATTTACTAAGTTTGAAACTTCATATTTCAGGTCTGATATAGCATTGTACTTATTTGATTTCAATCTAAAAACAAATGCTCTTAATACATGTTGCTATCTCTATTGAAAGGCATTGCTATCTATTATTTTCCATCTTCATTTGCAAGTATTCTTTATGTTGTTATGCTTCATTGAAAAAACGCATTTGAAAACATTTACAATCGCATTAGCAAACAAACAACAACATATAGTGAGTTTAAAAAAAATAAGGGGTGTATGTTATAGTGGTATCAGAGCTGGTGATCTTGCCACCCTGTTGGTTAAGCTAACACTTATTGCAAATTCTCAGTTGCATGATAGTTACAGAGGCTTCATATTTCTTTGCATGTTGGTGGCCAACACCTACATGTCCATTACCTTTTTTTTTTTTACGGTTATTGAGAAAAAAGGTTAAGATGACTATAGATAAGTCTATATCTGAGTTGATACAGGAATTGACCACGCTTATGAGGCATCCTGACATTAAAAAGGCATACTCAAGAATTGTTGCAAAATCTAAATGTTTGGATGGGACAATTGCCTTGACATATGAGGGATGCGTGACAGAGCCCCAAAACGATCCCCTAGACTTGCATGTAACCAATGATGATTCTACGACTAATGACTTTATAGAAGATTTTAGTAAGCTAATGGGTATGGTGAGTTTACTAATGCCCCTTTAGAAGAAGAGCTTGTTGAGGGATACGTTACAGAGCGTTAAGGTGATTCTATGATGGTGCATGCAACTATTCATGTTGAGGATGTGTGCAGTACAACAGAGCTATCACACGGAGAATGTATGACAGGAACCCAGGATGACCTTTTAGGTAGGCATGTGGCTACCATTGATGAGATAGTGCATGAGGAAAAGGCCATAACAACAGCCTTGAATGCTTCTCTTGAGCTATCCAATGCAGTTGTTGACACTAGTATCAAGTTTGACAGAGTTAGTTCAATCATATACCTTCAAATGATGGGCTCAGTGAAGGAAAACGGGATGAAGTTTACACAACAGCTGAAATAGATGAAGCTTTCCAAACAACAAACAATGGT